>JANHGB010026189.1:0-13479 GCA_026283785.1 Coracopsis vasa
GTGGCGGAGCGTGGCCGTAAGGCTGGCGGGCAGGTACCGGCGGCTCAGCGGTGCGGTTCGGTGCAGTTACTAAACCTGTCTTGCACCGTTACCAGATCCCCAACCGGATTTTGTTCGTGCCTGAAGTTTTTTACCACAGGTTGATCGCTACGCACGCGTCGGTGTTCTTTTCCTTCTAATTGCGGCTCTGGTACAACTCGGAAATACACCTGAGGTCCTGCTGCACCATGGAAGGCACTGAGCAAGCTCGTTTCGCCTCCATGATAGAGGGGCAGCACATGTGCTGCTGCTCAGGGTGAAGGTTCAGACGCAGCGGTGCCTGCAAGAGCCCAAGGCCAGAGGTAATGACTATCTCAAGGCTCATTTAGTAGCACAAAGGAAATGTTGCTGGTTTACAGAAGGAGCAGCAGTACCCGGAGCAGGACTGTAGGTGCAGCCCATCATTGACCCACAGACCACACACACCGGTTCTGAGGAGCTGGCAGGAAAGTGTAGCATTACATTTATTGGAAGTATTGATTCACACATTATTAGGAACACAGTACCACTTTAGGAAAGGTTATCAGAAATATGAATAGAGTAAGTAATGGCAGATGCAAACCAACCATCTGGTCCAATTTTGTACACACTAAATGTATTTTTTCTTTTCTAGATCTGCCCATACACGTAGGTATGGGTAGTAGCCCTCTTTCTGCTGGCAGAGTATTCTATGCAGATTGACTGTCCCTGCACTGGCTTCCAAGAATAGAGATCATAATGTAATTGGGGAAGGGGGGAGGAAGCATGTGAACCTACTCTCCAAGGCTCTGTTTGACTCTGACAAGCTAAACTAGAAGCTGGATTTATGCTTGTGGCCAAAAGCAGAATGCAGTGAGTGTCTCTTCCAAGAAGAGAGAATTTACAGCTTTTATTAGGTCTTACAGATAACCATAGTATGCTTTATCAGTGGTCACTGGATGGACCAAAAGAGATATACAATTATTGTGAACGTACTATACTGCTAAACTAGTATTACCACAAAAATGAAGAAGACTTTACCAGATCATAAGACTGCTTATATCTGGCTAATCTCAAGAGGTTTTTTTAATTGTTTACAAATAGTTTCATTATCATATATTCTGCAGTTCTAGAGCTGAGGCACTACAGCACAGGCATCAAAAATCTCACCTAAATTCCCAGTTTTATATATGCAATGACTAAAGTTTAAAAAAAAATCTTTTCCAGACAACTTCAGTCTGACATCTCAACTCTCTTAAATTTGTCTTAAATCTCTGGATATCAAAAACCTCTAATATACTTGCTCCTGAGGATACCTGAAATATATTGATAATTTATAAACATGTTTCAGGGTTACACGATTGGTAATTAAACAAGTCTTTGGTAAATAATAACTACTCTGTCCTTTACTCAGTTAAAAAACTTAATCCATTTTTAAATCTAGTTTAACTGATTTTTTAAATAATTATTTCTATAGTGAATAAGGCTCATGGCATAATGTTGAGTGGGATGAATTGCTGTATGTAGCAAAACCTGAATGATGTTTTCAGTTACAAATCCTGTTAGAGCAAATACTAGTTTCCTGCTCTGGCTCATTTTCTTTTTGTGCCTTTCAGCCAGGCCCAGGATGCTGAATCTGAATGAGAGCTTTCTAATGAATTAGATTTCCAGCATGTAAAGGTGTCAGAAATCTAGAAAATACTGTCCATTGCAAGGATACATTCTACAGTATGTACTGAATTGTATGCTAAAAACTACAACAAACCAATAAGTTTAAGGTTGAAATAACACATTATAGCTGCAGTATTTCCTAAAAGTGTCTGCTTTACCATTTGTGCAGTAAAACAGAAAAACTATGCACTATGCATGCTTGTGCAAGTTGAACATGACCTCTTGCTCCCAAAAGAAACTTAAAGGCACAGGATATAGGTAATGTGAATGAAAACCTGGTAACAAACACTGGCTTCCATTCTATTAAAAGAATCCAATTAGAAACTGAATGCCTAAACTAATATTTTTTTCTGTTTGTGTACTAGATGTCTTCACTTTGGCTAAAAGATACTATACCAGGTCCCTTACAAAAAATAGCAGCACTAAATAGATTTTGTAATTTCAGAGAAGAAATAAAAAGATGTCTGCTTTAAGTGTGGTTTACAGAGTTTTGGGAATTATTTTAAACATGTCCAAGAAATTAGCAGATTATTTTCACTGATTGTTGCAGTTTTACTGTTCTACTACATTTTTTTAATCATTTGCCTTGTTAAAGGATCAGTTACATTTGAGACAATAAATATTATGCTTTACAATAAATAATATTCAAGTCAATGTATTGTACTTACAAAATAACACTATAATATTCAACTCTATTTTATATATTCTGCAGCAAAAATAACATTTCTAGTAGGAAGGAATTACTTATAAACTTAGCAAGATCTACACATTCACATGTGTGTGTAAACAACTTAACAAGGTTTATTATCTTTCCAGGAAAGCTATGCTTTTACAGTAGGTTTCAGCTAAATGTTATCATAATATGGTAGTAAGCATGTAACAGTGCTTATATTTAGCTCCATCACAAATTTGAATTTGAAAGGAAAAAGAAAATAAAAAAAATAAAAAGGAGTGCCATTATTTACAAAGAACAGCAACTTTCCTTTTGCTTCACAAGTGACTGTATCTGTGTGTGAACAAAATGCTAGGGCGAGACATTCCAGATGAACTGCAGCTAATGTTGGATGAGGATGATTTCATGATGAACAGTGAAGGTCCTGGTAATAAACACCTAGAAAGGATATGAAAAACATAGTAGAGTTTACTGGCAAAGTGACATTCAAGAGCAAAGGAGGTAGTTTTTCATGTATCATACCTTATAATCATCATATGGAAAAAATTATGTACAATAAATATTATTTACAAAACATAAAGGGCACTAGGCAGTAGCTAACTCAGGAAACCGACCCAAATTCAAAGAAACTCTAAACAAAATTTCAAGATGTTGTATGAGTATCAAAATCTTTCCAGTCCTTCCTGTTTAAAGCAAGTGGGTAAACAAACAATGGTATTTTGTGTAACACTACTTCCAAAAATTAATACTTCAGCCGTTGTTGTCTGTTATTACAGTACTATTTGTTTACTTTAAACTGGGTAAAAACTGCAGTTGATGTTAACCAGCTTATAAAAAGTTCAGTTGTAAAAAAAGCTGATTAGAGAAAAAAACAAATTTTCAGCTTTGTTTCCCAGCTCTAATTACCTAAAAGTAGACACACTATCATCACTGCTTTAACACAAGGAACAATGATGCTGCAATGTAGTAAGTCACATCAGTGACTGCTTACCTTTTAAATTCAGGCAACTGCATCATCTCTCTTTTATTTTTTTTTATTAATTACAAACAGTAATTTATCATATGCCTATTATTCATTCTTAAATCTATCATTTCCTAATGACAGGAGTAATAGTTAATGTAGAAGTCATTAAATGAGCACAATAAGTGTGCAAAAATAACATCCACATTAAATCACCATTTTGTAATGAAATACGTCAATGTTAGGATCGATTAACACAACACATCATATAAATTATTGCTTAATTTTTTTGTGTGTCATTCTAGTGTGGTTACTTTTGTTATCTTTTTCTTTCTCCCTGTACAAATAAATTTTCCCAGCTAAAGAGGTATCTACTTGCATATATCTACTTGATACTTACGAGCTATCATTGAAAGCTTTAGTTTCAAACATTTGTTTTATGAACAGAAACAAAAAAAAATGGTTTGTGCTCAGAAAAAAAATAAAGTTCTTCAAATTAGATTTATAAAGTCTTGAAAAAAGACTTCTTGTACATTAATCATATTCTGATCTTTTCTTGCACGTCATACAATTTTACAGAGAGTCAAGAAAACTATTATTAATAGTGCAGATTCTTACATCATTTAAAAACAGAAAACTAGATGAGAAGTGAAATTGTATTGTGGCTCTTCCATTTCTAGAAAAATAGTTCATTACCTTACAGTTGTGGGGCATAATGAGAAAGAGCATTTATTTCCATATTTGTCTTTCTTTTTACAAATTCAGAATATCATGGTTAACCAGTATATTGCTGTATCCATACTATATATGTAACATTTGTGGAGATATTTTAATCAATCAGAATTATCATGATACTCCGTTGCTGAAGACATACTGATACTAGGAGAGAGAAGGCTTAGATTCCTCTAGCCTGTGAAATTTATGAATAAACTTCCATTCAGCATCCAAAGAAACACAGAAACTGGAGACGAGAGAGTTCTGTCGGACCATCCCATTCACCACTTCCCAAATGCAAGCCTGTTAGCTGCAGTACATTAGAGTAATCTGATCGGTTTGAATAGTTTGTGGTTGGTCATGATGAAAAATTTTCTGCAGTATTAACAGTAAAAGCAATAAAACCTTCAAGGTTGAAGATTTTCTAGTCTTAGCTTATCCAAATTACTTTACCACACTCCTGCTATAGCTCAGTTGATGTTAATATTGAATATGATTTGTTTTGTGGCTAGCATACTTCTGTTTTTGCTGAGACCAAACAAATTCAGTTTCTGGTTGGTTTTAAATTTTATAAGAGTGCCTTGAGATCCATATGACAATAACAAATGTGTTCAGTATATCAAATAACTAGTCTGAGATATAGCAAGTAAGCAATTAAATCATAAAATAAGTTTAACAGATAATATATCAAAGGTTTGCTTTTCATGTACGATTAAACTCCTAAAGCTTTTCTATGAAATAATGTTTGTAAGATGTTTTATATAAACAAAGCATTTGTAAGTTTATATACATAATAATTCAAATTGCCTTTATGGATAGAATTTGGAACCTACATAATTTGAAGCTTACGTTTAATTCTTCAGCTATGACTGTTAAATTGCAGATTGTTGACTCCCACAGTTGGAGCATTTTCAGTAATCCCTATTGTAGCTGGTTGGAGAACTAAACCAGCCAATGGAGAATCAGGTAAGTGCCAAATAATTTTTTACTATATGATGCTGTTTTGCAAGGTTTGAAAATATATTTATGCTCTGTAAGATGAAATAATAGAACTTTCAATCTGTAGGTTTTGGAAATCAACTTTGCAAAACTGTGCAATACAGTAAATCAGATGGCACTTACCTGACCCTTGGCTGGAGCTGCACCCCTACAGCATCCCACTGCGAGTATGAAGCCAGAAGTATCACACCTGTTAGGATACCTTTATGCAAATCTGGAATCAGTGACACTGAGGGATCTGAGAAGCGGAAGAAAGGAAATTTTCAGTTCACTGAAAATTGCTGCAGCTACGTAGGCAGTAGGCAAGACTTTAATAAGTGTAGTTTTATACAAAATGTGTATATCAAGTCTTCTTCTAGTAGCACTTCAAGAGTGGGCTAGAGAGATTAGGATGATAGGGAAATATTGGGGGGGGGGGGTGCCTTTTTTTTAATACATAGTGACCTAGGCTTAAAGAGAAGTATAGTGGTAGCAACATAGACTGAAACCTGTTCCGATATTATCCTTTATAATTTAGTAAGAGAATATTAAAATTTATACCCTCTATCATCCCAGTGGAGGCTATTTCCAGTTGGGGATCCTCTTGTGTCTGATGAATATTTGTAAACCACAAGCACGCAGTGTTTACAAAGCTGTACTATTCGTTGGCAACACTGGAGTTGCAGAGGAGTCACCACCTCTGTGCTTTTACTCAATACAGTTTCCCAAGAGTTCCTGTTACGGAATAAGACAAGAGTTCATGTTTTCTGTAACAAATTGCAGCCTGGGAGCTTTACTGCTTTATATCAGATTTAACAAGAGAAAAAGCATGACCTTGGCTGTTTACAGGAAAGGTCTATACTATTTAACACAAATGCTGGCAGATGAAGAGTCCAAAACACAAATTAAGAAGTTAATCTTCACATATGAAATGCTTACAGCCATTTCTCACATGGTTTGTTCCCTAAAGCATTTATAGGGCCATTACGTAGGTTTAGCACCTAAAGATTTATTGTCACATAATAGCGTATGTATCTTAAAACAGAAATAACAAAAGCCACTTACTATTTTTAACAGGCTACCACCTGAATGCAAATGTGACGTCATATTAAAGGAATTATAACAGTAATAAATTATTTCTAAATGTCTACACAGCATAATAGTAGTAATTTACAGGTGATTAGCATGTGCTCTGCTTCCATATCAAATAAACACATGTGGAGAGTTTCTCAGTTTAGTCATTCAAATACTACTTCTTCCATCTGGTCATACGGGGTTGGTCTTCTAAAATTAAGTGGAACTTGCAGAATGTATCTAAAGCAGCATTCGTTTTTGACATACAGACCATCACCCTTTCTGTTTTCTTAAAAAGCCGCATCTCTTTCCAAAAAAGCCCAAAACCCTGCCATACCAACATAAACCGGGTATGTTTTACCACAGAAGATTACAATAGCTCTTTGCATACACCTCAACACCCCGCTGTGCCAAATTCCAACCAGATTACAGATCATTACATCCGTTTCAGGGGCAGCACAGTCCCTGTGAAGACATTTTTTGGTCAAAACATTATCCAGTAGCACAGATGGTTTGTAAGCTTGAGGGGGGGTTTTGTTTATTAAAGAAGCATTTCACAGACTGATGAAAATTTGCTGCATCTGGCTTCAACATAGCACCCAGAATGATTTAGCCTTGTCCGCTGAGATCAGCAGCAGATTTCACAAACCTGGTATAGAACGTTTGTCCTTAAAACAAAATCAAAGAACCAGCAAGCTTACTTCTGCCTACTGAGATTTTTAATATTATGCTGTATTAGGATTGAATTATAAACATCAGTGACTAAAAGATAAGCTGTATGTACAGTTAACTGACTTTTCAGCCTGGCTCCTCAGTCTAAATGATATTTTCTAGCTGAAACTGTTCAGTCTTACACAATTTTCACTGTACCCATAATTTTCAAGTGATGCAAGCATTTCTCATTAATTATTATCCATCTAATGAATTGTTTAAGAAATGTTGTTTGTAAGACACCAAAACTGTTTCAATATCAAAAGCAGAATAATTCAACTAGTTGAAGAGCTAGTATTTTCTTCAACATACTTTTCTCAATATTGTTTCCTGTCTGGGAGCTTTCCACTTATATTTTTACATGAAAATTAATCTATTGTCTTCATTCTTTCCTTACAAAATCATGTGATGGTTTGTAGAAAGCAGCAAGATGAAGTTCTGAGTATTACAGTCATTCATAGTGCCACACATAATTATATTCTAATTCAACCCATAAATCTCAAAAATCCCATGGAAGAAACTCTCCTGATAAATTCTTTCGGTTCTGGGCTGTGAGGTCTGTGATCACTTTCCCACTGCTAGGAGGGATTTTATCAGTGAAGAATAATGTGGCGTGCTCTAACTATAGTCAATTATGAACACAGTGGTATAGAGTTAGCCTAACAACAAAAAAGGAGATTTAGAACTATATATGTGAATTTAATGAACTTTCATATAAATTGTGCCCATGCAATCTCCTCCATGTGCTACACAGATTCAGTTCATACTCCATTATACTGCAGTCAACAGGGATCAGAGTACTATTACCTAAGGAAACTTAATTTGTTATGCTCTAAATTTAGTTTCCCATACATTAGTAAGAAATCATGGACTCCTTCCCAGATCCATAAAAGAGTATTATGCTTGATTGTGCAATATTGTCAATAATGTGTTATTCTTTTTATAGCCATCTGAACTCAACTGGTTCTACCAGTTGTCATTTATTAATTTTATTATACAGTAAATCAAATGTAGCTCTCTGAGATTTTCTTTGTTTCTTTATTCATTCTTCTTTCTAAAATAGCATATGCCTAGAAGAGATCTAACCAGCAAGAGGAAACCTTAAGGCTATTAGCTCTGCTTTTCTCCCAAAACATAAATCTTATGAATAGTCAAAGTATTATACTTCTCAATAAATTTTCGTATCCTTGTGTTGTTTCTGAATTAGCACATTAATACCCCTACCCTACATGTTTTCCCAAATTCTACACATGTCCTATGTTTGTTCCAATCTGTTCTTTAAAATGGTGCAAGGAACTCTAGGGAAGAGTGATGAGAAGTTGGCCTTTCTGCTACAGAGGTCCTGTCCTAAATTCCTTGTTGTGGATTACACAGCAAGAAGAATGCTTGTAGCAGAGTAAATAACATACTGGGAAAGTACAAACAGCCTTTCTGCTTTCCTCTGTGAGTTCTGTAATAAGTGTATTACATGCAGAATGATCTCTACACATACTGGACATTTGTGTATTACTTTTATAGTATTTTTAGAAACTTTCACATAGCAAAGAATGCAAAGCTGACTCCACTTTGGAATCAGCTGTCTTGTTCTGCATGAATGAAATGATGCTAGATGAGATACCCTACTCTTCATTGAACTCTTATGCTGGCTCAAAGACTCTTCTCTCAAGCCAAGTGAGCAGCAGAGTTGTTCAAAGGAAAATCATTTTCTGTAGAGACAAAAAAAATCTAAAAGTTTTCATGCATATTAGAAGATTTGCACACTAAAAGTAAATTCAAAATAATAATGGCATTATTAAAAGGAAAGGTAATTATAATATTTTATTGCAACAAAAATGGAGCTTGGACCCAAGACTTCACACACCTCTGCTGGCATGAAGAAGGAATCCTGCAGCTGCCGAGGATTATACCAAAACAAGTTTTGGTTTGGAAACACGGAAACCTTTTCTCAGCCTACCTTAACTTTTGGAGTGTGCTGCGTTGCTGCCAATACCTACTTGTAGCAAACTGTAAGGCTGACATTATCTACATGTTCCCGTGGCCCATCTTGGTGAAAAAAAAAAAAAATGTAAAGACTCCTAATGGCTTGCACAACAACAAACCTTCAGCAAGCAGAAGATAATGGTAAAAAAAGCCCCAAAACCTCATTACCTTTTGCATACCCTTAGATCCTTCTTCTGCTTGTTACCCATTTTGTTGGGAAACAATTACCAAGTGCATTATGCGCATTCTGTACATAGGACAAATGGTTATGTGTGAAGAACATACTGACCTGATTCCTTTGTACATACAATATCCACCAGCATACTGTTGTTTGTTATGCAAGCTAATCAAACCCCCTCCCATTCTTTATACATTCAATATCCTTAAATAAAAATGTCTTTTTGTATTCAATATATTTAATATTTAAACATTTGTATTCTTGTTTTATGAATAAATCGGGGTGGGGAGATTATTTTATGTCTATGATCTGGTCCTCCAAACCTATCCTTACATAAATGCGATTTCAGGAATGTAGATTTTGAAGTGTATAATACTGAACTTTCAATATATGGCCTGAGCTTTTCTTCCCCATAAAAAACTTGTATTTGCTACCCAAATCAAAACCTCCTGCTTACCTCAGTGTGGACATTTCCTGTTCTCTGTATACTTAAATTTCCACCGGTGTGGAAAACAGTCAATATAATCAAGCACAGTAATTCAAACTCATCATTGGCAAATCAGAGAACTGACACTGCATTTGGCATGAGATGTCAGCTGCACTTGTGACTAAATTTTTCCTTTGTAAAGCTCAGATAAATATCACAGTAATTTATGTTGATGGTAAGTCCACATTTGACATTTAGGGTGGACTGGCATCAAAATTGTGCATCATCCTATGAAAGAGTTGACCTAAAGCTCAGACATTTTGAAAATGAGATCTTTTTTTTTGCTTAGATTATTATATTTGTAAATACATTACTAAATGTCTGATTCCATTACTGAAATGCTGGCCTAGATTAACAGATTTCTAATTCTACTATATCTCTAGATGGTTTTAAAACGAGTTCAATATATTACTGCATTCTCTTGAATGAAAATGAGCAAAAAAGTATGCAGCATTGATTGTAATTGTGAAGTTATGAAGAAGACTAAGATAAGAAAAATAGGCTTACCCTGAATTACAGAAACAGTTCCACAGACCTTGACCATGGCTCCAAAGTAAGCGATTAAAAACACGGTTAAAGAGACGGTACAGATGTAAATTTTCGATGTCTGGAGCCTTCCAGACGTGCTGTACAACTGCACGAACACTTGTCTTGACTATATCCAAAATCTAGGAAAGAGTATTCCAACCAAATCAAAGCGAAGGCATATTGCAAAACCTAAACCAAACTGTTTGCTGATTCACTGCACACATACACACACACAAACACACACGCACAGATAACTGCATAGCTATAAATTCCCACAGATGTCTGTTTCATTTCTGTGCATTCATCAGCAAACTTTTATGATATGCTTTTCTGTCAATAACATTTTGCAAAGCCAAGTAAAAATATTTTATTTTTCTTACAGTAGATTTCAATTTTTTTCAGTCAATTCAACACTAGTTCATTTAAATAACAAAAAGTTTAAAAAGAAATAAAATGGACACAATGACAGACTAGAAGCAACATAATTAACAATCCAAATATTATCTATTTGAAGATTATATCTTTTTCCCCAGTTTCTTTTAAAATACCATCTATTTTATAAAGAACTAAAGTGTTCTGAAAACCTACAAATTGCTCTTAGTTTAATGTCTGTTTAAGCTCAGTGTTACCCTAGATCAAGCCATTTTAGTTCACCTTTCACGCAGGAAACTGTGTAGTGAAATAAGTAATAAGAAAACAACCAGCAAGATATTTAAAATAGCTATTTTTATAGAAATGCAACAAATTTATTACATACAGACTACATTTAAACGCAAGTGTGTAAAGATGTGGGTGAAGAAAATGTTAAGCTGCATTCAGTATAGCACTGAGTGGTCTACACAGTAAGTCTTAGCTACTTAGTGCACATGCATGCTTACAAGGTAGTTGCACATCCAACTCATTGTAGTCCTCTTGGATACACCTTTGCACATCCCATTGAACCGGGACACGGAAGGTGGGATTCATCTTGCCTGCTTTTAAACATCTGTACATCCTCTTAAGTCAGGCCTCTAGGTTCCCTCCATAATCATTGGAGAGAAACAAGCTCCAGAGTGTCTTGGCTTCTGTCTAGTTAGATACTATCAATAAGACTGGGAATAGTTTTGTGACCAAAGTAGCATTTAGGCTCCACACTGGCACTCTGAACAGTGTAAAATCTGTCCTAAAAAAAGTTTATGGTGCATGTAACCTGCTAACAAAAAAGTCAGTTAAATCAATGTGATTTCTTATAGAGACATTCTTATTGCCTCTTTTGCAAAACAGACTCAAGTGGGAGGTGAAGTGATGGAGGTATTCTTTATTTGGTATAAGATGTTGCAAATTAGAAGGCATAATACTTTCCCAGGAAACTTTGAGATCTATATGACAAACTGATTCACATAGTGAAACATCTGACACTCAAAAGGTGAATGAAATTTAGTAGAACAGAAAAGTATGGAAACATGGTAAAGAACTGCAATTTTTGGTCCTGGAAAACAAACTGTTGTTTATAAATAGTCTGATTAGACATGATGAAGGAAACAAAGCACAGATAAAAAAAAAACATTTGCAATAGCACAATGAAGCTACATAGCAAAGAGTAATGCTTAATGGGCAGAAAATCTATAGATATGTGATAATGACAACCTTGATGAAATGTGTCATTTAAATGTTATTTAACCTCTTTTTGAAGACGTAGGAGTAGTCTGCATGCACAGGTCTTGCACTAATTCCATACGCATAATAACCCAATGCAAGTACAGTGCACTGTATTCTCTCTGTTGAGAATCTTTATGAATGCAGGTGTCCAACATGTTAAAAACCACACCTGTGGTCTCTTCTTCCCAGATTGAGATAAAGAGAGCAGTAAATTATAACCTAAGAATGGTGACCTTGTTTAGTAACTGCAGGAGCTAAGCCCAGGTTTTGGACTGTTCCATGGAGCAGTGGAATGGGCCCAGATTTTCAGACATTCCCTTAGCAGCATTAGTCTACTATGTTAATACTTCTCAAGCAGTCTTTTCACTGTGTCTTGCCTAATTAAGGCTTTCCCCACACAAAAGGCCATCTGTGACTGTATACATCCATTTGAATTGAATCCCTAAATTACATAAGGGATCAACTACACATTCCTTTGCAATGTTATACTGACTGATAGCAATTTATCTGTGTGTGTAAAACAGAAAAATTCCACCCCACACAGATTCAATCAGTAGTCCAAAAGACATGAACTAAGGACTATGATGCCAATGTAGAGCTTTTTTCTTTTACTTTAGCACCTGGAGTTGAAGAAAACTAAGGACTGAACCTTGCATCTTAAAGCAAGCTGAAGACTGCAAGGTACTCTGGGAAAGAAAAAAAACAAACCAACTTTCTTGTTGGTTTTACTGTGTTGATATTGCCAATATGCCAGAGGGGAAAAATGTCTCACTTAATTGTTCTTAATTTGCAACCATGGCCTCATTCATCCATTTAAGGAAAGAGACAAGGCATCTTGAGCTGGAACTTCATGAAACCTACATCCTCGTTTTTCAAAGTTAATTTCCCTAGCTTGCCTTCATCTTTCTGTTTAATTTACATCATTTACTTTAACATAATCAATTAACTAGGTGTAATAGAACAAGATGTTATGAAAGAGCGTATTCAAAACCCTCTGGTAACCATCAAAACACTTTTAAAGAAATTACGTAAAGTGATGTAACACGAAGCAGTCTCAGTTCCTCCCATACAAGCCTCTCTTTTCTATAAGTCTTGGGAGACTAAATTTCACTTTAGCATCAGTTTACTCTCAACTTGCTTCTAAATGCCTTGTGTAGCTCTGCTGTAATGACAGAATATTACACACTAAGAATATGAGCAGAAGTTAAATTTTTCTACGTCGTGTTGAATAACTGTTAAGCAAATATAGCTGTCAGGGATGAACATTGTGAAATCTAGTACATTGTGCAGGTATTTTCTTCTTGTGTGTTAGAATTTCCTCGTAAGTACAGTAAAGGGGACTGAGTTTCTGTTTTATATTTCACAAAGTTGCAGAAGGTACCTTTGAGACAGATTCCTTACTTGCATAAATATTCTCCACCTTGAGCTCACTTCTCCTTTACCCACCTCATTGGAATATAAAACATACTTCTTTCAAATCAACAAAAGCTTACACATTTGGCAGTCCTCAGCTGCAATGTCATTGTCAAAGTTAATCCATTTTTATAAACTACCTTTCTAAGAATAACTATCTGATTGCTTGAAGGGATGGAGGTTAAAAGCAGTTTAAAAAAATAAAGGCAAATCATTTCCAGTGCAAGCAAAGATGAAGGGCCCACTAATGCTTTCAGGAATTGTAAGTCTCCTAAGTTGTAAAAGATGTCCTTACAGGAAGAGCAAAGAAATCCACATTTCTGATTGTGCAGTTTTTGCTAATAACAACCTGGCATATCAACTTGTATCATCCTGACTTTGTACATGTGCCCTTGGATTGTCAGTCATATAGAGGACAGAACTAACCTTTATTGTTGGCTTTCTGAAATAATGCTTAAATGAAAAAATTCTGACTA
>JANHGB010026193.1:0-20899 GCA_026283785.1 Coracopsis vasa
TGCTCAGACTAAACATTGCTAAGCCACAACTGAAAACATCGGTGTTATCAGTGCTGTTACCAGGCTGAAAGTCAAAAACACAGCACTGCACCAACTACTAAGAAAGAGAAAAAATAACTGCTACTGCTGAACCCAGGACATATAGTTTGAGAATTTAAGTAAGAATGAAAACGAACCTTGCTGTGCTTAGTAATTACATATGCATAAACAATATTAGAATTTGGTACTAAGCTGAGCAAGATGCCAGAAAGATGACAAACATAGGTTGTCAGAAGGTGGCTTGCATTTTAATAAGGTATTTGTAACTGCATAATTAAGATCAACCTGATTTACCTTTCAGGTTCTTTATGATGCAGAAAGTAGGAAAAGACAGACAAGAAATAATTTAGAGCAAATGGATATTACTATATTACTAAACCAACTCCCTACCAGTTGAAACATTGCACAATTTCTTCATAGCACAAAACTAAAATTGCATTATCTTGTGATGAAAAAAACATACCTATACCTGCACTGGGTATCCACATTAGGACTGTACAGTTTTGCTTAATTCTCTACAGATTGCCACTGAGTGCCATTCCAAGTCTCCTGTCAGTCTTATTGACTGAATCATTAGTGTGATCCTGAGTGCACTGAACAGCTGTGCAGAATATAGTTATGGCTCATTCACTACTTGAAGTGCTTTAATCCCTTCCTACCCATCTCTGAAATGTGGTGCATTAAATAATTCCCAGTACATTTTTATATCATTTGGAAAAAGATGAAAAGTTAACAGCATACATTTCCGTGCAATTTCATATTTGAAGTTTCATCTGAATGATACATCAAAATTAAAATTTAGAAAAAAGTATTGTCAAAGAGGTACCATTCTGACCCTGACTTCTAAGCCTTCTATAGATCAAATCAGAACTAAATGAAACAATGGAAGAAAACTTGTTGCTATTTACATGCTCATAGAAATACTAGCCCAAAAGTTCAAGTTCTCTCAAAACAGGCTTAGAATAGCAAACTCCACTCCTTCCAGAATTCTACTACTAGAAATAAATTTTCATACAACTAAAAAGACAAAAAACTTTTTTTTTTGGGGGGGGTGTTTGTTTTGCTGGTTTTTTGTTTTGTTTTTTTTTTTTCTGTATTGAAAGGACAATATGAGAAGGGGGAATTAATTCACTACTTCATTGTCATGGCAGATTGTGACATGCTTTCTTTCTATACTAGTAATTTGGCTTGGCGCTAGTCCACTTCCTTGCATGAATTCTCCGATTGTTTAAAGTTACTTCAGATTGATATTGGTCTTTCCATGATTTCAGGTCAAGTAAGCTCAAACTGGATGCCCTTATCCCAGATTATCTCCAATTACACTGGTGATGTATATACAGCTCCTGAGACACCAAGGAGTCAGCGGTTCATTGACCAGGTGAGGACTGAGCTCCAGACTACAGTCCAGTGGATAAGAAGAGAAGTTCTGTGTCCCCTCCACCCCAGTCTAGGGTGGAATCCCAAATGAACTAGTACCTGCAGATGGGAACGAGAATTTAGGTAAAAAGGAAGGGACAAAGCATCTAGACACTGAATTACTGCAGGCAAATCATCTTGAGAGTTCTTCCACCACTTCAGCTTGTCCCCAGCCACAAGCGCAGTATCACTTAACATTCAGTGAAGCTAGAGTGCTGTTGGGTATTTTGAATTAAACCGGTTGAAAATGACTTAATGTATATTATGAACTTAAACACAATAGGAAGTTTTATCTGAGTATTTCACAGTGCTTTACAAAGACCACTTGCATGCAGGTAATTAACATATGAAAACTGAGCTGTACTAGAACTTTTGGCAAATCCACTTGTTCTCATTCACAGCCTTATGCCTTAGCACTAGACAGCACAGGTGTATAATTGATTCAAAATCATCTGTGTCTGGAGTACCTCTCACAAGTACATATGGATGTGACCACAGACAATTTTAAAGCCTGTGAACTGTCTAGTTGTTGCTTGTAAGTCAAGTACTTAGACATCTTGCACTGCTAGCATATCTTGTCAGAAAAGAAACTCCACAACGCACAAACAGCCCAGCTCTGATTTTGAAGGATTAATTTTTTATGTATAATTTGATGCCTGTGAATACCAATGGGTGCATTGTTTCTGCTTTCATAGTAAAAGCTCTGCCCTGGAGATATCTACAACACAGAACAGGTAAGAGGGACCTGGTAAGACAGCAGCAACTAATGAAAGAAAAAACTAAGATGACACCAAAAGTGCAGAGCAAACCTCAGAGGGCTTGCTTCTATCTTCTTAGATGTCTGCAGGTCTCTCAGCCCTAAGGCTGGTTTTATTTCCTACCCATTTAATTATGTGTGATTTTAAAAATAACATCACCAACAAAAATGTCATTCCTCCTGCTCCTATAAAGCTCTTTTAGCTTCTACTGAAGTTATATTAGAGATGAACCCTATCTACCAGGGCTTATTCCTGCTTGACATGCTGATGGAAGAAGTTCAAACCAATACTTGACCTTGGATCTCAGCTTTGACAATTATGTCCAGATCTTCATACACACTGCACACATTCATGTGCCAGGATTAATCATTAACGATCAGGATTTTTGTGACACACTTAAAAGGCCAGGAAATATTAATTTTGACTTACAGACAGGAACTGAGAGCAAGTAAAGGTTCAAGGCCACCACAGAGGTTTGTGCCTGAGTGCAGTTGAACCCATTGCTTTCTCCACCAACCCCTTCTCCCTAGCTCAGAGCATCTCCCTTAGCTAACCCCTCACCACACTTCATGTGGCTCTTGGTTCTTGTTTCAAAGGAGAGTCTGATCAAGTGGGAGGGAAGCTTTTACCCTGGTTGCTTTCAGGAGCAGCTGCAGCCACAAATAGCTCTGCTATGGGATAGGATAACTAAAAATTACTTTTCCTTTAAACACAGCTGTGAACTTCAGTGCACCAAACGTCTACCCTTCTCTTCTTGTGCCTTCTTATGACTGCTGCTGCCTTTTCAGGCACCACTGAGAAGACTTTACCCATGTACACTTGTAATTTGTGCAGCAGATTGCCTCTGTAGTGGATTTGTCTACAGCTTGAGAGGAAATGAGGAGACTCAAAACAATTAAAAATGGTGTTTGTTATACTGAAATGGAGTCGTATCTGCCACACATGAGAAATCCATGCTATTAAAGAAGAATCTGTGCAACATCAACTGGAATGAAACACTGGAAAGTTCTCTTCTTTTCCCCTTCGAAATATCTTCAGTTCACACTCCATATGAGGAGCCACACAGCATACCTGCATCATGTAGCAGTGTCAACTGATCTTAAAAAATTCAGTGTGTTCTTGAGAATCATCCATTAACTGTTTATTAATGGCATTTCTGAGACAGTGCAATTCAAGTAACTACTTTTAGTTTTCTTTTCAGATTTATTATTATTGAAATGGCATTGCCAGTGCAAATTCTCTCTCTCACTTCTTGTCTTATTATTAAAGGCAACCGGAAGTTTAACACTTTAAGTAGCATTATGCACTTGTCAGCGTACATATATATAACATAAAAAAGATATTACACCAAAGGCACACAATCATTGTAGGGTTACATCACCTTTTGCTGCTTAAGACCAAAGGAAAACAAGCCAAAAAACCTCACATGGTAAAAGCCTTTATGACACCGGGCAGGTCAGGCTTCCCAACTGTTAACATTAAACATGTATTCAAGTAGAACATGTCATTTCCCAGCTGATCTCTGGAAGATCAGCACCTCATCCAATATGTTCCTGTCTGAGGCTGGTATTCTTGTTTGACCCAAATCAGTGAATCATTTGTCAGATATTTATGATGACCATAAAGTGAAAATCAAAATGACATCTTTTGGCAGTAAGTTTCTCATCTACGGAACCTCCATAGAAATCAAACACAGACTATATGTGTTTTCCTTAATACTCTGAGCAGAATGAACTGTGCTAATGGTGGTCGATTACTATGCAAATATCCAGTAATTGCACCAGTCAAAAGCAGAACATGTTACTAAAAGCACTTAAAACCCCAAAAAATCACAAACAAAATAAAGCCTCAAAAAATCCAAGTAGAAGCAGAAATGAGAAACGACTAGTACAAGGCATGAGTTAATTATTAAAAGGAGAAAAACTGTTTCCCAGCCTAAATTTTCAAAACCTATGTTGTTTGCAATGATGTAAGTATAAAAGAGCAAAGCTACGACTTTAAAGTGGCACATTGCAAGTCCGATGTTTCTATAATTATTCTTTTGCTGTCTAAGATTAATCAGGGTAGTTAATGATGCAAAAAATTACATTTATAATCCAGTCTGAATACAGCTGTACTGCAAGCTATGATCTAAGTGCCATTAAGGTAAATGGAATTAATGGGCTGTCCCTGGCAATCTTTATATCTATCAGTTGCTAATTAACATTCTTCAGCAAAGAATAATTTATGAGAGGAAAATACATACAGAAGCAATAACGTTAAAACTTGCAACACACTGTGGTCACAGGGTAGTCGTGCAGCTGTAATAGACAATGTGTTGTGCTCATTTCGACAGAGAACAAGAAAGTGCGAATTGGCACTGCAATCAGTAAAATCTTTTATGTTAAGTCATTTATTTTATATGGCAGCAAATTATTACTACCAAGGATGAACTTTTGTGGGAAATGTTGACTTCAGCTAATAAGGGAAGGACTAAGCAGAAGCAGCAATAAAAACCTGGTGGTTAAATCAGCTAATAAGAAAAAATGAAAAGTCTGTTATCTTTGTAGAGAATGTAATGCATTTGCTGCTTCTAACATATGACTCCCAACTTGATTACTGATTTTATGCATTCAGTACTCGCACTAGTTTTAAAAGCGTTGCTGCCAAATCTTTACCATTAACTTAATTTGGCCCTCTTTTGGTTTTGACTTGATGACATAAAAAGCACTTCATAATTCTTTAGTGTCTTTTTTGAAATCCTCCTTATATTCTTGCCTGTAAATCCATGCACCATCACTTCACATATCAGGAACTAATAGCAGAGAATAAATCTTGCGGTGAACACCAGAGCTTTAGATGCTATTATATGCCTCAATTCTTTTTTGGGGAAAAAAAAAAAATAACCCCAACACCCAAGCCAAACCCACAACAAAAAACAAACAAACAAACAAAAAAACCCAAAGCAAAACACACCCCGACACATGCATAAAAAAAAAAAAAAAGAAACCCATCAAAATACTCTCCCCTCACTAGGAACAGGCACTCACATAAGCGGGTTGTGGCTTCCATCAAAATCAAATGGTGACTGTTGCATCTGAAAAATATTTCCCTCACTACAGGCAGTAGTAGTTAGTGGTTTTAAACCAATAACAAGAGGTTTACTTACAGCAAGAGAACAAAAAACGTTAACCATTCTGTACTTACAAAAATCCAGCTTAGAGTTAATCCTTCAGACCACTGATAATGGTATTACACCAAGTAAACATCACAGAGTTAGGATGATTTTTATCTTTCCAGACCCTGACCAAAAATGGTATACAACTATGACATGCTATATTACTACCAAAAATGGTAATATTATTATCACTGGTATTTATATAAGTGAGATATAACAAATAATAATGGCATACCCTGTTACATACCTTTTCCCTATGTCAGTCACAATGAATGTTCAGTTTATAATATAAACGTGGCAATTGACACTAACTGCAATTTAATGTATCCCAATTCAGTTGTAAAGCAACATTTAGGATATTTGCATGTTTTTCTAACTTAGCCAGTAAGATACCAGTGATAAAAAGAATAAAATCCTAACTTCAGAACTTACATGAACAGCTATTTTGCACGCTCTGTAGATAATTAACAGATAAGATTTTTAATTAACTCACAAAGACTTAGCATAATTTGCCACATAGGGGGAAAAAAAGCCCCTGACCCCTTCAGAAAATTAATTATACTGCTATAAAAATATGTTATACATTGGTAAGAATTCCATTCTAGTGCTACAGGAATAAGCACTAAGCATTTTAACATGCTGTATTGTGAATATCATCTCCTCCCTCTGTCACTCTACCATGACCTTTCAAATGAAAATACAGTCACATTCAGAATTATCTGTCTGGATTGTAGAATTTTAAGCACTAGGTCAAGAGAAGCCTGTTAGAAACAAATACTGACTTAACAAATGTTGATAAGCTTCCAGAGAAAAGAAGGAAAAGTCTGTAAACCCGATATCAAAAAATACAACAGACCTAGTGAATTTGCTGCTTTGAGAGCACATAGAGAAATACGTAATTTCATTTTTCTGAGAGATTGATTGAGATAGCAGATAAACCCTGCCAGGATGGATCTGACTGCAGCAGAGTAAATGTTAAGTAGGTGTTCAATATTTCCATTTTCAGTCTGGCACATTTGCAATATAACTAAAAATACCATCTGTAATTTTTATTCTAATCAATGCTTTTTAAAAAATTATCTTTAATGCTTCTGATTACAAAGCATATTTAGTAAAAAAAACCCCTCACAACACATTTTAGGGCTTTTCTCTGGTGCTTTCTTGCTAGTGCATCAGATGTTATTGCAGAGCCTAGTAGTGTTTTTATGGTGAAAGCCTTGGCATGCTTTCCCGTGTAACCCCTCAGTTTAGAAACTTATAAACATCTTTAACAATATGCTTTTGTGCTAAACTTTATATAAAGGAAAATAAGTTTGTTTCTAGAGAGGGTATTTACTGACTTAAATTCAAAAGCAAATGGTAAAACATGTAAACATATCTTCAAACACCATGTTAAAGACAAATATTTTTGTAATGCAAAAGGAATATGAGTAAGAAAATTACATGGTAATATTGTTCAACCTATTTGGTTACTTGCTTTTAATAATGAACATTATGTTAGCAAGAGAGCTGGACTGATCATTCTGCATGGTAGAGTTCTGCCTTTTAGTATTTATAACGCAATGTGATAATTCACCAAAAAGTTGCTGGGTAACAGGTCATCCTGCATTCCTCTGAAGTGTAAATTCATGCTTAAATGCTTTGAAGAATTAGGGCCCAAAGTCCATATTGAATTCACAGCAATATAACATCCTACCTTTGGTGCTTTATCTGACTGCTGTCTTTTACAGAGAACTCTACCAAGAACTGGACTAGGTGATGAATCAGTAATATCTACAGTGTGAAAAGCAAGCTTTTAAGTAGTTGATACGCTAAAAGCAGTCTACATCATTCTTATTTTGAGCAACCTGGTTTAGTGGCAGCAGGGTTGGAATCAGATTATTTTTAAGGTCCCTTCCAACCCAAGCCATTCTATGATTTTATGATATTATACGTTTGTTGCCATATTGTTCTGCATAAGAATATCCACTATTCCTTTTATCTAGCTTGTAAGCCACTTTTCAAACAACGTGAAAAATGAGAGTTACATGAGAAACGTAGAATATGACGCTTTCAAAGACCTTATGGTCCTAGAAACATTGTCATAAACATCTGATTTTTAAACTTATTAATCTTAAGGCATTACCAATTTGTACAACATACTGTGACAGACTGTCATTTTGCAGCTAACTTGCATTTGTCAAAATAAATTAACAAAGTTTTTTGTATGATGTTACAAAATATAGATGTAATTGCAGAAGCTGCAAGATTCAACTAATTCTGATTTCATAATTTAATAACAAATCTGCTGAGTAAACTTCATTATGTTAGGCTGTGGAAGCTAAGCACTGGAACGGACTGGTGTAAGGACTCCCTATGCTCAATAAGCCCAAACAAAGTCCTGCAAAGGAAGCAATTCTTCAGGTTATATAGAAGTTTAACCTCAGACCTGCTACTTATCCACTTACCCATCTTTGCCTCAGTTGTTCCTATTACCAAACCAGGGAAGCTGTTCATGTTATGAAGCTTCTATTAGTTTACTTCTTTGAAAAGAAGTGTGAAATAGTATTTTCACAATATATGTGTTAACAGCTAATGCAGTGGCACAAAGGTATGCTTGTGACCTATCCCCCCAGTCTCTCAGTAAGCAATTTTCACAGAAGACAAGACTCCCCCATTTCCTGCATTTTGCTCCACCTCATATCCACTGCAACACCCAATGTTCTGACTCATTTTCTGGGGACTGTTAACAATTACTCTGTTCCATAAATACACCCCTTAGGTGACAAGAGCCTTGGTTTGCACTGTTCTCTGTGAGGATGTCAGTGGCCTAACCAAACAAACTGAATCTCAGTGCTGATGATGCTGTTACACTACGCTTATGGGAAGTAACCACCTATAAAAGTGCTTTCAGGTGCCCGTGACAGAAGCTGGTAAGGGGCCTCAAACAGTTTCTCACAGGAACACCTTTGTTAAGAGGTGCACACAATTAAAGAGAAAGGTTAAGCCTACCCAAGGTCTACAGATTTGGCTGTTAGAATTATTGTGGT
This sequence comes from Coracopsis vasa, assembly GCA_026283785.1. Classification (NCBI taxonomy): domain Eukaryota; kingdom Metazoa; phylum Chordata; class Aves; order Psittaciformes; family Psittacidae; genus Coracopsis; species Coracopsis vasa. The sequence goes on from JANHGB010026193.1 coordinate 8,400, forward strand.
GCTTCTTGGGATAACTCAGTTACCTGTTTGGAAGCAACACGTATTGCTGAGTGTTGTGGTTTAACCCAGCAGGCAGCTAAACACCAAAGAATCGGAAAAAAGGTAAAACTTGTGGGTTGAGCTAAAGACAGTATAATAGAACATAAAAAGAAGAGAAAACAATAATGATGAAAGAATATACAAGACAAGAGATGCACAGTGCCATTGCTCACCACCCTCTGACTGATGCCCAGCTTGTCACTGATTTGCTAGGCCACAACACCCTGCCAAACTCTCCCCAGTTTTAATGCTGACATGACACCGTATGGTATGGGATATCCCTTTGGTCAGTTAGGGTCAACTTCCCTTGCTGTGTCCTCTCCCAGCTTCCTGTGCACCCTCAGCCTACTCACTGGCAGGACAGTATGAGAAGCTGAAAATTTCTTGACTATAGTGTAAGCACTGCTCAGCAACAACTGAAACATAGGTGCGTTACCACATTATTCTCGTCCTATTTTCATAACACAGCACTGTACCAGATATAAGAAGAAAATTAACTCTACCCCAGTAAAAACCCGGACAATGAGCCAGGAGAGAAGAGCCTTCCTCCAACACTTTCCCAATGTGCCTTAGTATTCATTCGCTGCTCACTTGCTTTTTCTCCCTAGGCAGGAATTTTTAATGGCTTAAATATTCTCCTGCTTAGACTTTGGCCTGCAAAATATAAGCTTGCTAACTCGGATAGAAACAGAAACATCAATACTTTCTGGTGACAAGCTCATAATTTTTCTATAAGAAGCCCCAATATAATTTCTAGAGATAAGGTGCATATCCTTCATTGTTTTCTTCGATACATATTCCTTCCTTGAAGCCTTGTTTGATTTCATTCGTGAGTCAGAATAATACCAAGCAGGTAATCTTACGCAAATACAAAGTTCATACAAAACAACACAGCTTCTCCACAGCCATATAAAAAAATATCTGTTCCAAAGCACGATTGATTTTTGTTGGAGTTTTTTCTTCTTCTTCTTTTTTTTAAAGAAAAACATTTTTTCATAAACAGGGAATAGTTCATAACCATGTTTAAATGACAAGACAGCAAACTTAACTCACCGATGCTACTATATCAGTGTGGAGTAACTTAGAAGGAAGTGGCAACAACATACTGTCCACTGTGTTTAAAATCTGGTTTAGTCACATTTTCTGCTGACAGTTGCTCTTCTTTGCCATCCAGTGTTTACACTGCTGAATGACAGAAGTCTAGTTTAGCTACTGTGGGAGACCAATTACTCCTACAAAAACTGAAGAAAGAGCTTCTATTCTTCAGCAGCAGATAGCACTTTAGGCCACAGATATACAGGAAAAAATATGACTAAAGAGGACATGAGCATGTCAGTACAAACACAAAAAACAGTTCTGAGAGATGTGGAATTTTCTCTATCCTTTCTGACTCTCCACCTTGAACTTCATTATTAGGACTTATCTCTCTTCCGTTTGTCAGTGAGGATACCACTGACAAACAAGCCAGAATTCAGGGGCTTTACGCAACCTGAACTTGTTCTTACTAGATACAGAGTTTTAATTACATAAAGAGTGTGACACTGGTGAGGAGGAGTCTTGAAGAAAACCTTGAAGATGAGGAACCGAATGACGGCATATGATGATACACAGTTATTAAAAAGAAAAATGGGCATTCTCCTGTGAGATTCATAAGCAGGAAGGCATAATACTAGAGCTTATAAACTACTATGCAAAAAACATGGGAAACCAGTAGCTCAGAGGTACAGTACCTCATATGCACAGTAATAAATGCATAGGTTGATAGAAGACATTTAAGGCTTTGTTTTTAATGTTCTTGGAGGAAGTGGAAAAATTGCCTTAGGGTTAGAATTGTCTGTTCCTTCATTCTCCTGTCTGCTGTTCTTGACACAGTTCCTTGCAATGCACTCCTTTTCCAAAGAGGCTATCATCACAATCACCTTGCCTAGTTTCCTCCTAATGAAAAATTTAAGAGATATGCATTACTCCATCCCTTCTCACTTAGGTAACCTGATTAGGAAGGGGATAACTCAGTAATAACATAATTCGCATGTTGTTCTGTCATCCAGCAATGCCTGCAGTTATTTCAATTTGGAGGGAGTTCAGGGTTTGGTTTTTTTTTTAAGAAAATGGATATAAAATAAATCAAACTAAGTAAATCTTAGATCAGAATTCATTCTGTATGAACTCCTAGACAATATGTCTAAGTTAAGGACAAGAAGCCATCAACCTTTTTTTGTCTGATAGGTTTATGTGCCAACTCATGTTCATTCAGCCATTTCAGGTATTCACATTTCAAAGACGATGTGGTGATACTTTCCTCAAGGACTAGCATACTACGTAAGTTGCATAATGGTAGTAGCTCAAATGCAAAATACAGTTTGCTGAATGTCCTATTTCAAAACAATGCAAACTTAAAACACCTATTTTATTCCTTTTTTATACTAGTAATGAAAGAATTATCTTGTAATACATGTGTGTTATCAAAAGAGTTTAGTTTGAGACTCAGCTAGAGTGTCTGCCTAACTGACCATGCCTTAAACTCCAGAAATATTTTGGAGTGGGAAAGGTGAAGCAGTTCTTACAGAATTTATGCACTGTCTCTAAGATTGATAAGCAATTTGATTTTCATTTAAATCTATCCTTGCTTGACATAACATTAATAGCACTTAACAAAGCCTTGTTTTAGAAATGACATATGGCTTTGTGATTCTATTTCTGTGGTTCTATTTGAGGCTTCAGCAATACTAATGAGCTATGATGGACACACACAAAACCCTATAATGTTATAACCAGTACAGATTAAAGCAAATATGTGCAATGAAATATGATATCATACCTTCCTTTAGTCCCCTCCCCACAAGTGTACTCAAAAATATACTATTTGTTAAAAGATTCTGCTAATCTTTTAAAACTTAAAATACGCCAATCAGAATCTAATTAGTTACAGTCAACATCACTATTTGGAAATGACTATGAAAGACATAGTTCATGCATCTAAACCATTAAGCCATTTCCAAACTATGTGAGAAAATTAGGTATCTCTGAGCAATGAGATAACCAATAAATCAGTTTAAAATAACAGGTGCTACATTTGAGGGTCTGATAATGACCCATTTTCAGATCTCCATTTCACACCACAGCCTTGGTGTGAAAGGAAATGACAGCTACCTCGCCCTGCTGCAGAGATGAGTCTGCAGTAAGCAGATATGACATGATATTTTTTAGAAAAAAAAAAAAAAAGAAGTAGAGTTTAGAAGAATTCAGGTCAATCTCATGCTCATCCACTTATCTCCTGTAGGACCTGAAGTAAATACCATTGTCTTTGCACCTCAATTAACTCACCAAAGAGAAAATTAGGTACACAGGATGCAGAAGGATAAAATCATTGATGACTGAGATGTTCAGAAACTCGGATCTATTCTTGCTTGCAACAAGTTGGTTTTGCAGCCAGCATTTAAAGAACTTTATCCCCATTTCTTTGCAGAACACAATATTACAAGAATGTCATTGTGCTGGAGTCCTCAGCTATTTCTTGCTGTCTGTGTACTTTGGAATAGAAAGAAGAGTAAATTTCTTAACTGCAAATCTAACGAAAGACTGAACACAGTTTGTTGCTTGAATTTATACAGCCCCACTAAACTCACACCATGATAAATTTAAATTTTTATGTGTATGAATATCTAAAAAAGGAGGGACTATACAGTGCCCGCTGCAGCAGCTTCTACTCCCTACTCATGTGCATTAGCCTTTAAGCAACACATTGCTGGGTACTGAGAGGAATTAAAGGGTTAGCACATTACAAATACAACAGCCTATACAATGAGTAGGCAACACTATCAGATGGGAATAGTCTATCTGTGGTTAGAACACCACATCCTGACTTTACTACTGAATAACAAGAATGCATGCCCACACACATACATAGAAGCCAAACCTCCTGAATTTTAATAGTAATGTTATTAAACTGCAGGAAAAAGTTAATCAAAGGAATTTAATTTCATGCAATGTCAAAAGAAGACATCACTTTGCAGCAGATGTTTTGGCAAGCAGAATGCAGACCAGACTCTAAGCTCTAATTGTGAGCTTCTCCTTCACAGTGTGAATTTTCCAAACTGAACATCTCACTGTCTAATTGAAGCACTCAACCAGCATATGTTCTGCTCAAGCAACTGTATGAAGTTTGAAATACTGTATATAAGCAGTATTAACTTCTTTTGCTTTCAAGGCACCAAACACTCGGAAATTACTATTCCTTAATTTAATGCTCAAATGTAACTTCAATTACTAAGAAGAGGCCTCATCTTGATGAAAAGATGATTTATAAATATCCATTAGGGAATGATGTCACAGTTTAATAAAACCCACAAATTTCCACCATTCCTCCCAATACACAGACACTAACAGCTTTTGAATAGCCTCTGTCACTAAGCCACACATACATCCAAGTCTGGATGGAATCTAGTCACTGTTTCTAGATCGCAGTCCTAAGATTCACAACTTTGAGAGCCAACCTTTAGATGTGAGCCAGTACAGTCAGTCACAGTTCAACCTCTACGTTTGGTATCTTTCTTTACTCCTACTCCCTATTCTCCCACATTCATTTATAAAGAGTTAGCCAGAGATGAACCAAGACTATGAGCACTGGAAATCTAATTTGAGCTCTCTGGAGTAAAATAGCAACAATGCAATGATCACAAACTTAGGAAAAGTGTATCTTAACCAGAGATCTATCTTATAACATCACACAGTACCTTCCACATACCTTCTCTACTTCTAGTCGCATTCTTTACTCTTTCTGTTTGATTTCTGTATTTCAGCAAAAGTTGAACAGGAAAAAAATAAAACAAACAAAAAAAATACCCACTGAAGCTGTGCACTTGAAGCTAGCTTGTTGATCTAACACAGTATTACTTGACCCTATCAACCTTGCATTGCTTGAGCTGCGATATTCAGCAGCATTTCAGGCTGGACACAATCCTTCCAGCTTTGTTTCTTCACCACCTCCCTTTCATAGTTTCTTATCTGCTCTAAACACAATAGTCTTAGTCTCTCTGCTTTACTGCAGGTGTTTACAATTCACAAAATGATTTAGTTTAAGAAAACATTTCTGGACATCATCTGCTCTAGCTCCTTAGTTCTCAGTGCAGCACTAACTGGCAGCCTTGTCCAGGCCCTCACGCAGGATTTTGTCTAGTGAAATTCTGAGTATCTCCTGAGATGGAGAGTCCACGGCTTTCCTGGGGAAATCAGTATAGTGTTTTGTTGCACTCATTGTAAAAAAATTGTTCCTAAGTTATAAATGGAATTTCCTGTGTCATTTGACTACTTCAGGTGTATCATTTTAAGACAGCACAGTTGGTATAGAATCTCTGTAAGATAAGCACCTCGTGCAGATAGTTAAAGCCATACCAGGTAAGCACCTCAGATGGGATAAGATGCTTTCTGTGGCTACTCATCTTTCCACACTGAACTCTCGAAGGAGCTGAATGGCTATTTCAGATTGGACACTTTGCTTTTAGACATCAATTTAGATCAGATTCATCACATCCACTCTAACTTAAATTTCTGCAAGAAATATCATAATATAATTTAGTTATTATCTTCCTAGCCTTAGGGGCATACTTTGACACACGCTTGAATTGTCAGGCATGTAGAAATGAGAGAACCAAAAGCCAGATTTTTTCTTTTCTTTTTATTGGAATGGCCTCAAGTTAAATATCCCAGATCTTACTAATATATTTAAATATACTAATTTTCAGCACTGATCTTTTAACTGACATCATTATAATGAATAATTTTATTTAACGACTGTAAGTTTCTAAGTTAAAATAAATAAAATATTGGAAAATTGTTTTAACATTTACCCTATCTCTAGTTTTTCCAAGTAAATGTCAAATAAGTCTACGGTAGTCTAATTGCTTGTCCTTTCTACCATTAAGTTTATAGAGGTCTACCACCTTCTTTTTTAAATCATTATATAAAATGTGATTTTGAGGTCTAATACACAATTGGATTAAGCCATTTGTCTTCACAGATCAAACATATTCATTTACATTTTTGTTTAAATTATAGAATAGTTTGGGTTGGAAGGGTCCTTAAAGATCATCTAATTCCAACCCTATTAGACCAGGTTGCTCCAAGCCATGTCCAACCTAGCTGTGAAAGCTTCCAGGGATGGGGCAGCCACAGCTTCATTGGACAAACTGTGCCAGGTGTCTCACCACCCTCACAGTGAGAAGCAGGCTCTCTGTTGTTGATCTACAGACAATAAACGCCCAAAGAGGCCGGGGGAACCCAGCACATCTTCCATGCCTGGAGCCTTTACCCCTTTCCCAGGGAAGCGGTCCCACTCTGCTCCGCTGTACAGCCAGGGTGAGCAGAAAAAACATTTTAACAACCTAAAAGTGTTTACTGCTATGCAATATTTTCACATGCTTGTCTAGAGATGGACCAATGAGGTAGCCCAAGGACAGATTAGACAATAACAGTAGGATTTACCAGTATTATCTTTTTTTCTCTAGATGGAACAATGAAAAAAATGCCCTTAGGTACAAAAGCATAATTTTGCCTTAAGCATATCTGTGATAGATATTCACATGAAACCAGAAATTAGGTGATGGCATCAAGCAGTCATCACTGACAAATCCCGATAACTCAACACTGCTAAATATTTTGTAGAGTTTGGGGGAAGGCATCAGGGAGTTGTAACTTACGCACACAGGATAGAAGCATTAAATACTTTCATAGGGCAGGTATGTGTAAGTCTTTGTCTCTTGTCAGATTCTTCAGGCACATCACATTTTCCAAGCCTTCTGTGAATGCTAGTCTTGTTTTTGAAACACCAACCAGAGCATGAAAACAGAGCCTTGAGGGCATGAATGCACTATCACTCCGTCTTACTGAAATGGGAAGTAAATCAGAGCACTAAAAGAGAGAAATTACCAGAGTCAGAAGAAGCTTGACTAGGCCCTGGGAACTGTCATTAGCTAATGGGGATGAGCAATCTGCAGAACTAGTCAAGACCCATTTTGCTCAAGTTTCTGATCTCTGCCAACCTGCTTAGGCTGTCCACGTCAAAAGATGCAGAAGCAAGCTGGACTTGCTCCAAACGAAAGACTCAGCTGAGAATCAACCAAATTACCAATAGACAAAGACCTGGTTAAGAGGTTACCTACTGATACTTTAGCAGTACTTATTTTATAAAATTCTTCATGGAGACTTAAAAGGAAGGTCCAGCTAGCAATCATTTGAATGAACAGAAGTGAAAGACGGGCTGTTAGTGATTACCTTGTAACAGAACTGATGGATAGTAAAGACAAATTAATGTTACTCATAATTCACATCTCTTGTGTAAAATTAATGATGGATAAATGAGATGAAATAAAATAAGGCCTGAGGATATGTTTCGAAACACTATAATTTCAACTTGAACTTTTGAATTTCAAACTCATTAGAGTAACTTGAACATATTTTCTTTTGTTCTACATGCTTCAGTATTACTGGTCTCAGGAAGAAATACATCAAAAAGGCTACTTCAGGCTCAGACAATCTGAGAAGTAAAAATGAAAACAGTACATGGCTATCTCATCATCCAGAGTTTTGGGCTAGCTACAAACAGCATACAAATTAATTCCTAACCTTGTGATGAGTCCACATAAGCTCCTGTTGCCATACAGAACTTCTCTCAATTCAAAAAATACCTGACTGGTGCTATCTGTAAGACTGGCAACTTTTATCCAGTGAAAGTGCCAATTCCTTTAGGAATTATCTCTATCAGCAACAATGTGCTTCCTCAACAAAATTTCTTTTAAGACTTGGAGTTTCTCCCTCATTCTGTATAATGAACAGTTAGAAACAACTAAGTGAAATCAATGACTTTTTATACTGTTATGTGACAAAAGCCTAGCAAGACAATAATTTTTTAGCACAGTTCAGAAGCCGGGAATAATGCATACTTATCACCAGCTGTAGCCATCTAAAAGATTTGCTGCTTGCATAATCATCTTAAATCCTTGCTTAGGTTGAAGACTTAAAACATTGTTAATGATAGCTAAAGACTAAAGCAGATGATTGTTAATCCTCCTCTTATTCAAGAGCAGTTATATACTAAATAATACATTATTGCAGTATTAAGTGTCTTTTTGCTTAATCTTGGGTTTTACTGAAAGCTTAACAAATATTTAAGATGCGTAATTACTGAACTTGAAGTTCTTCACAACCTTTCTCCTGGTGTGTTCCAGTGCACAGAAATGCTGTTTTAAGAAACACAGATAACATATTACAGTGTTTTACCGTGAATCCATATAGTATGAAACAGAGATAGCAACCAAATCACAGAAATGTGTAAGTAAGGATGAGAATTTTATACACTGCATGTTCTGTATTTTTGAGCTTGCAGTGGCTTGTGAATAAACAGCTAAAGGAAATAATTCTAAATGAAATACAACTTTTTGCAATCAAATGAATATTGGGGTCCTAGCAAATGAAATAAAAGCTAATCTGCAGATCCATAGCTCTTGTGCAATTCGGTGTCATCTGAAACAGACATTTTTTCACATTTTAGAAAGCCTGTTTGAAAAGGCAGGATATTTTTTTTTTATGATGCTACAGAGGAGACATGCATACACAGTATTTGCTGAGGCAGACTTTACCTTTATTTATGGCTTGGCTTAATGGAAAAGAAAGGCACTTAAGACCAAAATTACATGCTATCATCTTTGTGCACAGAAATTTAAGAACAATTCCCCTTCATCGGGGAATCCTTACTGAGGAACAGAATGAACAGCTGTGGAGCTATGACATTTTATAGTACCTGAGGGTTTGTTCTTAAAGGATTTTCTCTGATTTCAGAAGCACATACTCTTTCTGATTTTGTGTTTGTTTTAGTTCAGTTTGAGACATATTTTCAATAAATACTAAGGTAATTTCTCTCTTTCAAATTTAGAATGGAAAACATAAGTAGGTTTCAAGCAGATACAGCTCCTGTAAAATGAAAATAAGAAAGATAGATTTAAAGAGAACAAACTTGCTTCTAAATGTTTCAGGAGATATTAATTTCTTGGGAAAAAATATGCAACTAAAAAGGAAAGGAACTCTTCCTGCCAGGAACAAAGCCGTAACGACTCTGTGTAGAAACTGGATATTTTAACTTGCTTTGCAATATTTCCACCATTACCTTTTTGTGCCTCTCTTTGTGAAGCAAATGCATCTTTCAAATACCTGTTCTGAGCTATTTCCAAGTCTCTCTTCTTGAAACCCTTCTGCTGTTCCTCCTACCTCTCTTCCAAGCCCAATACCATGTATCTAGTATTTTCCAGCCCTTTCACTGGCAGTCTCCGTACTGCTGCTCCTCTCCCAGACACCAATCTCTTGCGTTACTTCCTATTGCCAACAATAGCTTTTGCTGCTTCCCAGAGATGATACTGCCATTTGGGAAGGTGCTGCTATAATTAACTGGCATCACGCCTGTGATTTATGTTTGTCATCCGAGTCCTAGGAACACCAATAACGTAATGGGTTGGATCCATTAGCAAATCAGTACATTTCAAACACAAAATGTCAGTAAGGTGATGGTCATTTCTTCATCCACTTCCAGCTCCCACAAGCACAGCACCTTAAAAATCTTCCTTAGACTTCTACTGCTTATGACCAAGTCATAGTTCATATAGTCCCATCTATTTCCACTACTCTGGATGCCCCATGTATCTCCCTTACTTGGATATATTAGGCACCGTCTAGAGAACGGGATGAGGAAACTCAAATTACTTCATTAGTAGTTAAAAAAAACAAACTCTCTTGCCGATTCCATCCAGTTCAGCATGTTAACTCATGGAAAGCTATCACATGCCAAGGCAACACATCTGGCTCAAGAACTTCCTAAAACATACCTCACTCGAGGCATAGACTGGCAAGTGTGGCTTTATCTGTTTTCCATTCTTCTGCTTTTCCATAAGCTGTCAGAGAAAAGCTATAGGAAAAGATAATGTTTTGGCCTGGTCCTGGCTTTTGTTATCTTGTTATAATCTCATTGCCCCACCTGCTGAAACCAAAGATGCACAGGTACATCAGATCAGCTATCTGACTTCTCTGAGAGTGGACTGCTGAACAAAAATTAAAAAAAAGCACAACTCTGTAATTAGCCAAAACTGTTTAAGGATCCAAAATTGATATCTTTGTCTGATGACACAGTTCGCTGTACTGTAAACAAAGCATGGACATGATAGACTACAGATAATCCTAGTGGAAAGTGTGCAGGAACAGAGGAAGTAAAGGCTGCAGCTTTACACCTTTTCTGGCTTCGTGACAAATGTCCCAGGAATAACTTAAAGTAATACAAATCCCCTAAAATTTTCTTCAAATATTCCCTTCAGAGGGTTCATTTTGTTCAACTGCAGGAAGTCTTGCCATGGCCTCCATTCCTCACGCTTGCTCTCTGTGCCATTCAAACATCCCAGCAGTTTCACAGTAAGAAACCAATGAAAGAAACTTCTGTTGGTCAGCTTTCCAGCAGCCTTTACACCACCTCTAACTGTAATTAAGAATATCTTTCCTACCTACATGTCTTTTTTTTATCTGACATTTTCATTGAGTTATAGACTATTTAGCCTTCTGCTGTGAGGCGTTTAGACAGTTTACATTTAATTCTAAACATGATTGCTTTTGTTGTGTAATAAAAAGACACAATTTTATTTTTTTTTTTTGATTCTGATAAAAAATATTATGCAAGTGTAATAAGTCATCTAAAACGTTCTATTCATGATATCATAAAACATTTAATTCTGGACAAAATATCATGTTTGATAGGAAACCGTTGATTTGTACTCTTTTATATAATAAGAATTTGATACACCTCTACTTTATATAAACCAATGTATTTAAAAGAGAAACACTGATTTCCTGAGAGATACGAGCTTATATACTATTTTTCAATGAATTATTTTGATTACTAATTTAATCTGTACGGATATTTACACAGTGTCACTTCAAGCATTCAGAGCCAAAGGAAAGATGCCAGGAAAAACAGTAGTTGCATGAGAATCTGGAGTTCTACATTCAATTCTACTGTACAAGTCCAATATACAACCTTTGGGGATTTTCTTCCCTTATAAAAAAAAAAAATGTTAGGATAAAATAAATTAGACGGGACATGGACATTACAGAAATATCCCATCAGAGACTGCATCAATGACTCCAGATAAATAAGTTCTTCAGCATGTGCCATTTACCAGCTCAAACTACTGTGACTAAAAGGAATGGCAAAGAGTGAGTCCCAAATCTTTTCATTACCATAAAGGATAAAAGTGAGTCTGGTTTAGGACAAATTCCTGAATAACATAGCACTGTTACTGCATGCTATGAATAAGTAATTAAGAAGGTAATTGTGATTAGGAAAGTATTTACTGTGTGTAAAATTACCTGTCATGCAAACTCATGCTTTTTTCAACAGACATCTTTGAAATTCCTAAGAAGAACGAACTGCAGGTTGTACAAGAAACTTCAGTAAATAGTTATTCAGTGAGATTAGCAGCACAAACATGCCTAAGGCTAGGAAAGATTCGTGCCTTATTTTAAATCTTTCCAAATGTCTGTCTCATCAACAGAAATAATACTGATTTCACAATTTTATCACTTTTTTTCCTCCTCACACTACAGTAATCAAATAATTGCTTTAAAGTAATTCCCTTTCACTTTAATTGCATCTTTTTCAAAGCAGGTTAACAACCATCTATATTTAAACTGTAGATTTTATGAGTTATACTTATTATGCAACCCATTAAAGTTTTATAGTCTTTGCAGAATAAAATAATCATTGATCTTTTTCAACTGAGTGCTATTAAGACAAAAGGTATAAACATCAACTGATTGAAACATTATTTAAAATGCTTTACAAAATGCTTTATAAAATTTAGTTTTAAGTAATTCCACTCATGAAGATTTAACAAATCTGGAGAGTACTTAATTTAATTTCCTTTATGAGAATGTTTTGCATGTAAAGCAAAAGCCTGATGGACCCTCAGTCCCCAGTAAAGGCTGTGCTACTGCTTTTGCCTTGGATACTATGACTTTCCAACAGCAAGTTATCTGTCAGTACACTGTGCAGTGCCCTTCAGCAAATGTGTAAGGCAGGATGAGATAGCCCAGAAAGTCTATTGTTTTTCATTAGTAACTGTCAGTTAAACAAACAAGCATGTGAGATATTTAGATCCTATTGATTGTTTTAACAATAACAAGAAACCAATAAAGTAAAACCAAAACCAAAACCAAAACCAAACCACAGAAAACAAAGCTTGCTATGCGTCATTTTTAGATATGTGGAGCTCCCTGTCTAGAGATCACGTGGAACCTACAACACTGCTCACAAAAATGCCTTCATGATAAGGAGACTCAAGCACCTCCCATACAAAGACAGGCTGAGAAAGTTGGGGCTGTTCAGCCTGGAGAAGAGAAGCTGTGTGGAGACCTCATAGCAGCCTTCCAGT
>JANHGB010026198.1:8303-24630 GCA_026283785.1 Coracopsis vasa
CTTGTGATACTGGTAGCTTTCAGATCAATAGACAGCTCCTTCTTCTGTATTTCAAGTTGTTGAGTCAGGCTGAGAGCCTGACAGAGTGCTGAACTACTGTTTTCTTCTGATTCTGAGTTCTGATTTTTCATTGTTGCAGTAGCTTTAAAATACCTGTACTGTTACATGCTTTAAATATTCTTTGTTACCTAAGCATAATGGATATGTTCATTCCTAAAGCTGAATTTTTTGTGAGTTACATGAGATGGGTTGGAAAATCATTCTGTGTATGTTCTTTTGTAGATTACCTGTAGCTCCTCTGTCTTTACATTTATAGTATCGAAAATGCTGGAAGCCACTGGGTGTTGCACGTCATTTGACTTAAAGAATTATAAATTACTTAATAATTAGGTTTGCCTCGTACTGCTTTACTTCTGCAGATGGCCCATGTAAAAGAACTCCATGTATTGTCAGCCTCAGATAATTAATCTCATTGTTTTCATGATGGGAATTGCCTTATCTAGCAAACACTGCTTGTTCAGCTGAGCAAAATTGCATACTTTTTTTTTTTTCAAAATGAAAAGAGCCTAAACTTGCTTAGTAAATAATTTGTGCAGTGCAGCTTGTTTTAGCTGTTAAAATAGTAGCTTTATTTTACCTGTGATAGAGCTGCATTTCAAGAATAGTTGTCACAGTTCTCCTGTGATTTTATTAAAAGTTAGGTGATTATTCACTGAAATCGTCTCTTTACTTCCTCTGTGTTGTTGGATTATCTGCCCACCAAAATGGCTAGTAATAGGCAATTTAGTATCTGAGAATTATGGTAAATGTTCTTTTTAGTAAAGTATTAGTGCTTCCTTTTTGCCCTTTGCATAGGTTGCATAAAGGAAGACGTTTACCACATTTCCTTGTATTTTCAAAGGCCAGTTTAATTTCAGCAATAATATTGCTTTGGTTTTTTTTTAATTTATTTTAACTTTTTGTGCATTTGTGTATCATTAACTTTTAATTCGTCACATTATGATGCTGTTAACCTTTTGGAAAATCAAAGAGGAGCTAGTCAGAAATTCCTGACCAGTGTCTTTTTCACTAGATGTGCTACTTGTATAATGGGCACTGACCAGTAGAGGGTAGCCTGTTCACGTGTATCACTTTTCCGGCTGTTCTTCACATTCCATATTGTACTGTATGTAGCTTCAGAGGCTTTCAGCTAGATAATTATTTATTATATTTGTTATACTTATTATCTGTCATTTCCTCACAAGTGAACTCTAGGTTTAATTATATTTACCTAGTGGCTTATTTAATACATTGATAACTTTTTTACATAATTACCTTAAGATTGTTATTTTAAAAGTGTTTGTATACAACCTTATATAGTAAGGACCTTTAATAAATGATCATATGGCAAGGTAGATTTAGTAAAGTTAATTATTTATACTAATTTATTCTGTGTTATCAAAGTTCATCATATACTATATATAAAAAAGTTTTTCCTCATATTTTGCTCTGAAAATTTCTTTTTATAAGAACAAAGCTGTTGTCCTGTACTACATGACTCTGCTCATATATTACCTGAATGGAATTAATTTTGTCTTGTTAGAAGTCCTGGAGGGCGCAAGTTCTCACACAGGTATTCCTGCGGCTCAGAGAGGTGAGTTTACTTAATTTAGCCCTATGCCAGAACAGAATGAGCATTCTTGGGATATTGGTACACTCTTTTTGGATGTGTCTTAATCCAGGAAGTGTTTACTAGTTAACTGAGAATGCATGCTCTGGTGTGGCTTAATGATATAATAATATTTTGATGTGGTTTTTAATTACAAAAGTCAGATTTGTTAATAAGTGTTTCTCTGTCAGATACATTGATACCACTTTATCTGGCAGAAAGTTAGTCCCTGAGAGAGAGCTTTTTTGCTTGTGTTAATTTGAAGTTAGCATGTGTTCCTTCTGTTTCTTCAAGATAATGAAGAAACTGTGTTTGCAAAACCTTTTTTTTTTTTTTTTTTCTTTTTTAAGATATGCAAATGCCCTTGCAACTAATAACAAAAGTCATAGCAGAAACAACTCTACTTCTCATTGTAAAGATAGGGGAGGGGAGAGGGTATTTTGAGAGGGAATGGTGGGGAAATGAGGACAGCATTTTGTAAGGAAAATTCATTTGTATTTAAAACTGAGGTGTTGTTTCAGCTTGTGACTCTTACCCTCATCACCAAAGGTTTTTTCAGTCTTTAGGTTAGATATTGATAAAGGTAGTTAGGAAGTTTAAATCATGATCAGCAGCAATTTGTCTTGAGGAAAAGAATAGCAATGCAAACTAAAATTAAACAAGGCTTAAATAAACTTTAAAAAGCCAAACTTAATACCTAATATGAGATTAAAATAAAAATCTAGTATTAGTCGTTAATGACTGTATTTGCATGTTTTTTCAGTGATGAAGTCCCAGTCAGGCAGTTGGTTCACAGCTGGGACATCACCAGAAATCGGTACACTGGTTTGGACAAATCAAACCTATACAGTAACTTTTCCTTCAAACAGACCTGGAAAGGGATGTTTGTTCTCTCTCAGACACAGATAATTGCTTCCTCAAAAGGAGCATTGAGATGAGCAAGAGACATCATCCATATTTTTTTCTTTGTTTTTTCTTTTGTTTTTCTGTCTGTGTTTTCAGCAACGTCAGTTGATTACAGTTCCTTTGCAGACAGATGCAACAGCTGGATAGAGCTCATTAAACTGAAAGCTCAGACCATAAGGCGCGGATCAATTAAGACAAGTAGGCGGCTGTTTCTACCACGTTATGATAATCTGAGACATATCTCTGATTTCCCAGTGGTGAATAGTGGAGTTCCCTACCCAGCAATAGTATTGCAGATCACGTGTAGAATGACTACCTAAGTGTGAAAACTGCCGACATTATTAATGTCTTTGTAAACTAATATAGGGTTTATGAACCAGTATCATAAAAAGCAAAATATAGTATTTCTGTTCACTTAGTAAAATTTAGTTATCAATAAATGTGTACGCCTACTAATTATATAACATACACTGCATGGATGTAGGTGTATGTATGATCTTGGAAAAATTTTGGTGAGAAACAGGAAGCAATCACCAAGGTGACAGTCAAGGCAATGGTCACTAAATTAGCAAGTGGTGAGTTATTTTTCAGTAGTTCTTTGGCCACAGGTCTGACTATCTTGCTTAAATTAGCAGAGATTAATATCTGTTTTAATGGAAAATGCTGCACTGGGGAAACACAACAACTTTCACACTTCCTGTAATTTGTTCCTCCAGCAGAATATGTATTCCAAAATGTTGGCACTTTTTTCTTTACCTTCACTTTATAACTGATTGTTGTATGTGCAGCTACTCGCCTCAATGTTTTCCTTTGCAGGAATGCCACTCTTCCAAATAAATTCCATTTCAGCTTTTTGTCTCCTTTTGCATGCATTGCATGATAATTTCCTTTCTCACATGGTATGGCTGAGCATCACAGGCAGCTGAATGTTGTCACCAAGCTATTTGGAAACCATAAAGAAGAGTTTTTGTGTTTTGAAAAACAGTAATCAATCTTACTTGATAGTTACTTGCTCTTCTTTTTTCCCGTCTTTTTAGCTGCTTCACTTGATAAAGCAAGTCCATTGGCTGAGGGGTACTTACGGCACCGTTCTGTTCCATCATGCACCAATTCTACTGTCTCAGTTGTTAAGATGACACCTCTTTCTTT
The DNA here is from genome assembly GCA_026283785.1 of Coracopsis vasa. NCBI lineage: Eukaryota > Metazoa > Chordata > Aves > Psittaciformes > Psittacidae > Coracopsis > Coracopsis vasa. Next base: position 12,007 of record JANHGB010026198.1, read on the forward strand.
TCTACCTGGGGCAAAAATAACCAAGTATCTTGGGATAATCAACATGTTTTTTATACGAGAAACCACTTCTTTGCGTGAGGTGAGCTGTGTATCAGGGATTAGCACTTTTTGTTAATTTTAATAATCAAAGGTAAATATCTGAATAGACTTGAGTTTGGGGTATGGCACAGCAAGGGAATAGAGTTTTTGTCACTTGAGGGTGGGTGCTGAATGGGGAATAAGTTGAATTTGCTACTCTTGTTATAGAGCATGTAGAGCTGCTTCGTGTTTAGCAATGTTAGGAGAGGGCTACTGAACCATTGCCGTTGCTGTTGAATTTGAATATAATACTAAACCAATGAGTTCTTAAATAGAACCGTATGGAAAAAATGGGCCTTTGACCAACAACAGTGCTAGTTGGGATTATTTGAACCCTAAACTGAGATTAATTTTAAATGCTAAAATAATTCCATTCTTCTCTCATTTAGGAACCTCAGTGGTGAACTTTCAGAGAGCATTTAGATTTCAGAATTCATTGTTTAATACAAGATTTCCTGTATCATATATAATTGTTATGCAGATTAATAATGTTATATTCTGTGCATTCTCAGTAAGGTGGCTCTGTATGATGAACATCTAAAAAGCAAGCCATAGAGTATATAACTCCACAACCAGCTTAGGGGGTGTAGCTAGTGATACTCAAACAATGATTTCCCGTCTGGATCTGGACAACAGATCCTGTGAGCATGCCAGAATGCAAGACATGTTCCTTATGATTTTCATGTTCTTTTGGGAAGTAGCATCTTTCTGGTACAATTTCTGGCCACAGAAATATAATCTACCTCTTACCTGGCTTGTCAGTGATGAGATGTATGCTGTTTCTTGCTAATTACGGATTGATAAAATTACAGAGCAGAGGTTAATAAAAATTATCAGCTCTCTAAAGAAACTTTGATTAGACAAACATCTTGTTTCAATCTTGCGAATTATGGCCCCTTTTAACTTGAGCGATCTATGTGAAAAGGACAGCGTTTTCAAAAGGATGTGTATGATATCATCAGGGAAGTGGTTACATGACTCTTCTGTACTAGCTGCAGTTTATTTGAATACAAATTGAATAGCTAATAAGCAAGCTTTGGTATTTATGATAGCAGAACTCAGCAAGGGTAGGTTCCTCAAATATTTGATTCAACTCCTTCATGAAGTTGGAATGGTTGTAAAGTTTCTGCAGTAGTGTCAGCGCGCTATTTCCAGCACCCAAGGCAGCTAATTTACATGTAATTTAGCTGCATAGGCCAAGTCCCAGACCACTTTTAGTACTAGTTGCACAGTATTGCACTGAGGCTGTAATGGAGTCAAAACAGAGCAGTCGTCATATCTAACTCAAGCAACTTTCAGATTTTCATATTCTACAGGAAAATAATTAGCAGCTTTTGTGTTTGTGTTGCTTTATATTTTGCTTACAGTAGTTTACAGTAGTTTTATTGAGGCGCTAAGAACACTTTCATAAGCTGAAGTATATACCAAACACTGCGCTTCAAAAATTAATGACAATTTTAAGTCAGATTTATCCATTACTCTTAGGTTTTGTTGTTTGCAGGTGGATATTCATAATCTTTTGTTACCTGTTGTCATCAAAATTTGTATTAGGTTCATAATATTACAGATTTTCTTCCCTGCTGTAATTGTTAAAACGTGCACAAAATCAAAATTCCACAAGGAATGACAAACTTGCATTGCAATTTTGATTTGGGGCCGCAGTTGACTTCATTCATGCTTTATGCTTGGATTGGTGAAATTATACTTGCCCTCTTGTTTAATTTTCATCCAAAGTATGTTTTCTTATGTTTTTATGAATCTGTTCAGGGTAGATGATACTTCTTCCAGCAGATATGAGGGCAGCCCATGTTTGTTGAAGTTCGGCTTAGCTAGACTCTTCTTCTCCCTGCCTCTTCCATTACTCAAGTGGCACGCACACTGGTGGGAAGTCTAGAGATCTTGCCTTTGATTTTCATTTTGAAATTTTATAGAGGTTTTGAATCAATAGTGAGCTCTGTTTGATCAGTTTCTTTCTTCATTTTTTTTCTGTGGATTTTGTATTTTTTAGTTAGTTGCCTGTTTATTGTGTGTTGGGTTTTTCCCTGCAATGCAATTGCTCACATTCTTTGATAAGGATTATCCAGAAAAAAACCCATACTTCATTGTTTTCCTTCTCCTTCTTTCACAGAAATTAAAATTATTCAGCTTGTACCAAAGAAGTAAAAATCCCCCCAAAGCTCCATCAAGTCAAAAATCCTAATGAAACATGATGGCTAGACATTCTTTTTGGTTTCAAGGAAGGGAAAAAAAACCAACAACAGACCAGCTTGAATAGCTTGCTTGTCAAGTAGTTACTTTGTCCTTTGCTTACTTTGTATTTTGAGGGATAATTTCTTTACTGAATGTTGAGAGCTACTGACAGATGAAGTTGCTGTGATGGCCACTTACAAGTAATTTCCAAGAAGTCTAAATCTCTTTTAATCCTTGGTAGAAATTATTCTTTATCTGCCTCCCAGTTATATATAAAAAAAAAAAAGGGCACTATCCTCTTGATGGAAGAAGAAAAATTATTATTCAACTGTCATTGAAGTATTAAATGCAGAGGTATAGAAATGTCTGAAAAGTACACGTATGTGTAATATAGTGGCTGCAAAAAATGCCAGTCACAAATGAATAACCTTGTGATTCTTTTCCTCAAACAGTAAGTTCCATTGGTCTGATTTTTTGCTGTGACCCATTTAGCAGTGAATGGCTTTGAAGTTCTACACAGTATACCATTTAGGATTCACTGAAATATTGAGCTGATAAAAGTGTTAGAAAAGTATCCAGCATCTTGTAGCTATAGCTAACATAAAATGTAATTTTTCTCCTATTTCAGGAGGGTGGTGTCAGTGGTTTTCTCCATGCTTTTATTGCTGAAGTGTTTGCAATGGTGAGAGCTCACGTTGCAGCTTTAGGAGGGAATGCAGTTGTCTCCTACATAATGAAGCAGTGTGTTTTCATGGAGAATCCAAACAAAAATCAGGTAAATTATGATCTGAAATAACAGTGCTTGTTGTGATTAGTATGATGCAATTAAACATTTTATATATTTGAAAAACAGTGACCCTGTTATATCTACATAACACTTCTGGACTTCTCATCATAATGTTTGGTTAAAGAAGCCAAGAGTGTTCTTTAACATCTGAGTTAATACAAAATTATGAATATGCTTCATAAATACCCAAATGGATAAAAATACTAAGTTTACTAAAATGGAGTAGATGATAGGAAACAATTAAACAATTGTGCTGAACTTATTTAGCGTCTGTGATGTTACAGTGTTAGGCTTTTTTATCGTAACTCCATGTAAGAACGCCTGGAGTTGCTGATACAAAATGCTCTATTTTGGACAAAAAGGGAAAACACTTAATTGGTAAAGACGACACTAGAATACGGTTGTTTTGTTACATGACTTACGTTCAAAACAGTAGTGAAAGGAAGTACGGATATCCAGATATTTCATTTGTGGTGGTCTTATGAGAATCTGTCTACATGTTTGAGAGCACAGGAGTGAATATGAAAGAAAATATGGTAGAGATTGCCTCATTAATAAATTATAATAATTTGTCCTTCTCCTGATCTCTGACTCTTCTGTTATCTGTATAGTAATATCTAGCAAATATAAGTAAACATACAATATAAATAAAATGTATTATTTCGTGTTTGGTAACCATTTATTGTCTTTTCTTTTTCAGGCACAGTGTTTAATAAATGTCAGTGGTGATGCCGTCATCTTTGTACGTGAATCTGAGCTAGAAATGTTACCAGTCCAGCCTTCTACAGCTGTTTCTCAACCCACAAGTATGGGAGGAGATGTCACAACATGAAGACAGAAAAAAATTAAATAATTTCTGCCAAATATAAAGATTATTTAAAATGTGGGAATGTTTAGGTTTGCATCTTCAAAACTGGTATCTACCCATAGTGTTAATAGCCAAAATCTGAGACAATCACTATCCTTTGTCCTTCATGTAATAGTCAGGGTAGCATATCATCAGGTATGCTGTCATGTGTTTGTTGTAATTACAGGCCCCTGTGAAACCTAGGAGCATGGATTGAAATAGTAAGCATCACATGGCATTGTGAAAGTGAACAAAAATTCTGTTGCATTTTTGAGCTGTTGAACAGGACCATGAGAAGCTGTAATTCAGAACCATTTCTGAGTTTGCATATTGTATTAGCTGAGTTCCAGCTCTGTTTAAGAAATAAAAGATGAGTTGGGGTGGGTGGGAGATACTGAGAAGCCTGTGTTGGCAACCGTTGCTGAAGGAACAAGAGAAAGAGGCTAAGAACATGTGAGCTGAAGCCTGAACGTACATCATAGAGTGTGAAAAGGAAGAAGCAGCACCAAAACATTACAGTTTGAATTTCTTCACACTGAAAATATTTTTAAACTGTTTGTGAACTGCTGATTTATTTTTCTAAAGATTATTGCTAAGCAGCAAATGTTTTGGGTGGGTGTTCTGGGGTTTTTTGTTGTTCTTGGTTTTGTTTTTAACAAGGTGCCAGACCATGATGCAGACTTCCTAGTCATTCCCGTGGTTAAAAAAAAGAACAAAAAGTTCTGAAGTGTGTTTGGTGCTATAATAAGATGTTCACTTCCACATTGACAAGACAAATCTTTTTTTAATGTAAGAATTGCCCTGAGGCTCATTTTCTTAAGGCATGATCTCTTGCAAGGATGACATGAACAGTCTCCCAAAAGTCAGTCTTCCGAAAGTCAGACTACAGAGGTAGTCTCCAGTCTCCTTTCCATTTAACAAGTTGGCAATGCCTCATTAATAGGAGATTAATGTATGTTTGTGATGCTGCTTTCTGCGAGTTGAGGGTTTTGTTGTTTGGTTTGCGGGTTTGTTTTTTTTTTTCCAGTACTGTAGCTGGGAAATAAGGGTACTGCAAAGAAAGGAAATTTGTCATTTCCATTGAGTGTCTGAAAGATGGTGATATTTTAAGATACAAAATGCAAACTTTGATTTGAAGATGCATTCTTACTTAATTCTGACAATACCATACATGGAACTTGAACAAACATGTAAACTTGAATGTAAATATTCTGCTTGCAAAGGCATGATTATTTGTTAAAACTAATTATTTCATTGTAAATGAGCATGGAAATCATTCTTGCACATTAAATTTCTTTACAAAATTAATTGCCTTTTGATATGTGTAATAGTTAAATGTGTACGCAGGATACAAACTGAAGATGTCCCCCCCGCCATTCTCCTCAGAAGAACATTTTTGTATAGAATGTTACAACCTGATTATTTAAAATTTGTTGAGTTATCATTATGTTTAAAGTGCTTCCATTAGGTGCTTAGCAGAACATTTTACTTGTACAATTAATTGTCTTTCTAAATTCTGTAGCAGTTGCAACTAAAGCTGCCATAACTTAAGTCACCGGTAAATAGTTGCATCTCTTGATTATTTTGCAAGGCAAATCTTGTTCCCTTTGAAACTGATGGCAGAATATTAATAACTTCACAAAGTCTTGGAGCTGACACAAGAAGCTGTTTTCAGCATAAGTGTTCAGCATGGAAATTATCTCTGAAGTAGCACATTAAAGTTGTGGTTCCTGACTTATTTTTTTTTCTGTCCTTTGTTCTTTTGATTTGGTGTTTTTTATTGGTAGCTTCTATGGAAGTATTAATGCCATCTTTTAATTTCTAGCTATTTAAAAGGCCACAGTTTCTTCTAGTGTATTTCATTAGACATAGAGGATGAGCTTTCTCGTCTAGAAAATTTAATTCTGCTCTAATTATTATTCCAGAAATGACAAAGGGTTTTTTTTAACTGTTACTAATTGGGATTTGGCTTTTCTTAATTGGTTCAGCTGAGTAAATTTAGTCATGCTAAATAGTTAGTCATGACTTAACTAATATGCAGTTTTGATTGTGGGACAATCATTGATGTTTCTGCTGAACTGGGAGCAGTTAATCCGTGATACCCTGCTCTTTACTCGAAAGGGACTTCCCAATGTGGGGAAACACTTGTGGCTCAAACAAACATTGCTTTGTCAGGATTATACACTGAGAACAGCTGTCTGGGGGTAGGAGCTGATGCAACTTGCTTGAACTGGTTTTGGCTGGGATAGAGTTAATTTTCTTTATAGCAGCTGGTATGGTGCTGTGTTTTGGAGTTGTGACCAAAACAAAGTTGTTAACACAGGGATGTTTTAGCTATTAACTGAACAGCGCTTGTACAGCGTTAAGATGACCCAGATTGACCTCTGGAATATCCCATACCATACAGCACTGTGCTCAACAGTTAACCTAGGGATGCTTTTTGCATCACTTTTCTTTGTTTTGTCCTTTTTCTCTTATTAAACCATCTCAATGCATGAGCTTTCTCACTATTGCCCTTTCAAGTATCTTCTGCATCCTGCTGGAAGGGAAGAAGCAAGCGACCAGCTGTGTGGTGTCTGGCTGCCCACCAGGGTTAACACACAGCTTTGCAGTTTTCTCTTGAGTTGAGGAATCCAAATGACAGTGAAGTGAAAATAGTCCTGCTCCTATCTGCAGCCCTCAGAAAAACTGCTAAACTGTATTTATAAACCTTCATATCAATATTGTGAACAGATGGGGTGGTATCATCCTTCATTAGAAAGGAGTGGTAAAATTGCTATAAAAGACCTCTTCTCCAGGCACTGCTTTGCTTGAAGCAGTGAAGCTTGGTCTGTGTCAGGCTTTCAGGTGACTGCAGTGTTCAGGACCTGAACATGTGTCTCCGCTTGGAGAACAGCAGCAGACTAAGGAAGAGCATCTGCAGGTGATGCTGATGCTTGCTGATTTTTTCCACACCTTTCTCTATCCATCACTATTTTCAGAGATCCATAGTGCTTGCTAAGTCAGCCAACTCGCTTGCAGGTGGGCAGGAATTAACTTGGAGGGAGATGGCTTCTAGGCTTCATGTCCCAACCAACACAGTGTTTTAGGAGTGAATCTTCTGGAATAACATCCCTCTTTTTTTCATTCCTTGTTTTTGTTTTGTTTGTTTGTTTGTTTGTTTCTCAACTAGGAGCTTGTTTCTGGAGTTGATTGCAAAGTCCTCCGCTTGCTTTTTCCCCTCCTTGTTAGCCTTCAAGTTTATAACTCCAATACGCACATGTGAGAAGTGCCAAGTGAGAGCAAATGCCCTCTGGAGAATGGTGTGAAATTAATTGTGGTTCCCTTCTCCCTCAAGTGGAATTGGAAGTTTCTTCTTGGCATTTAGTTGGAATGAGAGTTTGCTTGGACATGAAACCTGAGGGTCTGGTTCACTTTTGTCCGACTGAAAGACACCTCTGCACCAATCTTCCTAGAAACTGAGAGGCAAATACATGAAAATAGAAGCAAGACAGATGCAGGGTATTGCAAACAGCTGGGAAGAGTGAGATGTCAGTAGCTGAAATTTCTGGAGAGCTCTCAGTTCCCTTTTGGTGTTCAGATAAGGACAGACAGAAGTTTTGATGACTGATCTGAGTGAGTAACGGAGTTTTTTTGGCAAGCCCGTTATGAGCAACTGTGCTGCTGCAGCATCTGCAGATCTGCTGTTGAGCCTTGGGCTGTGTGGCAAGAGGAGTTTTCTTGCTATGCAGCATTTGTAGTATTGGTAGATAAGATAGGAGAAAGGTCAGTTTTGACTACAAAGCAGAAATGAATTAAAAAAGGGTGAAGTGACTTGCCCTGTCTGCAGAAGAGTTCCAGGCTCTGGGAGCACCAACAGGCCTTGCAGTCCCTCCTGGCCTCATCCCACCCTGCCTATGGCCCAGGGCACCATTTCAGTCCCTGGAGCAGGAGCCCCAACCCCTGTGATACAGCTGCAGGGCTGATCTCCAGCTCCCCTCAGCCCTGCCTGGCCATGGTCACTGCTGTGCTCGGGCTGCTCCCATGTCCCCATCACTCCCTGGGGCCCTGAGCAGTAGCATGATGCAGGGATAACGACTGTTTCAGGATCTAGGCTGACACAGCAGCTTAGATACTGAACTGCCGTTCATTTTTAAGCTTGTGTAAGTCATGACACATCTGACACGCAGAAGGTTTCCAGTGGCAGGAAGGGACTTCGGCTTTCTGGGGCTCTTCCTTGCGCAGGCTAGCTTTCTTCCCAGGTTTTTGAGAAGCCAACTGTACAAACCCTGCCCAGTGTAGGAGCAAACCAGGCTGCTCCTCCTCATCAGTGACACTTCCCACTGGTATACCTTGAGTGTTTCACAAAATCGATTGGTATCATTTCTCCACTTTGCAGTTGAAGTAACTGAGATGTAGAGGTGTGAAGCAACGTGCCAAGGTCATGCTTGAGGGCTGGTGCGAGAAGGAGGTCCTGCTCCAGGCATCAAGATGCTGTGCTTGTAAGTAGGGTGCAACAAGTGATGATTGGCTGAAGGCAGTTTTGTGTGGTGCTGGGTCTGTTGGTGTTGTGCCTACAAGATGAATGCATTGCTTGAAAAGCGGACCTCAGATTGCACCGATGTGGCTGGAGTTAATGATCTCAGATAAGAATTTACTGTGTGCATCAGTCATTGGGCAATTTGCTGAGTAGAAGCTCAAGTCTGAAATAGTTGATTTAATTTTGGAATCAGGAGTCACATTTCAGTTGACTTGCAGTTTTTTAGCTTAAACATGCATATTCACATTAAATGATACACATTTACTTTTGTTGCAAAAGCATTTCCATTAATGTATACAGAAATATCTCCTTACATTGTAGGGAGGAGAGGAAGTAGGGTGGTTCCAGTTTTGATTTCATTGTAGAGAGGATAGGAAGTAGGGTGATTCCAGTTTCGGTTTCATTTTCTTAAAATCAGATGTCTACAACACTCTAATCAAGAAGAATCTTTGCCTGAAAACCTTGTGAGATTTTTGGAAATGGCAGAGTAATTAATTACAACCTTGTGAGCAGAATATTCAGCTCTGAAAAGCTCTTAAATTTTGAGGGAGTACAACTGTGCATGGCAAGCTTTGAAGAGACACCATTATCTCCCAGTGTGCACTCTAAAAGCCAGAGGAGTGAATAAAAGCACTCAGGGACAGCAACTCTTCTTAATGCATCCCTTCTCTGCTCGGGCTGCCTGTGCCCTCTCCCTGCCCAGCACCATCCTGAGATCCTGCCCTGGGCTTCCCCCTTCCTTCTCTCCCTGACCTGTCCCTGGAGGGTTTGGTTAACCACAGGTTGGCAACAGTGAAGGCACTTTCCTTCCGATTTTGCTCTGCACAGAAGAGAGGAGGCTGCTGTGTTTAAGTTTGGAAGTTGCAGATTCTGTTCACGCTTCTTGCAGGACAACAGGCCTATCTGCATTGCAGAGCTGTAATTCAGTTGTCAAGCTTTTACTGAAATTGATGATCTATTTATAGTTTGGCCTCAGCCCAAGGATTGGTGCTGTTTGCACGAGTGGAAATGGCTGAGAGAAGATGAAATGAAGAGTTGCTTGTTATTAAATTATCATAATCTCCCGCCTCTGTCTTCCCCAGCGCCCAGATCCTGCCCTTGTGCTGCGTACTGTGTGCTTTGTTACCGATGTGCTCTGTCAGTTGAAGTTCTGTGTGCAAAGTGATCAGAGCACACTGGTCTGGAGGGATCTCTTGTACATGCCAGAAACCTGAAAACAGGCTTTTAAATTGTCACTTTAATTTTACATCTATCAACTGTTAAACTTATCTAGAGGCCATGTGAAGAGAATGAAACTTAGCAATAACGTGTTCACACCATTATTTCTGTGTTAGAGCACTACTTGTTGAAGAGGAAATGCTCATGTGTTTCTTATACCACTGCTGGCTTTAACTGTCTCCACAACTAGCAGCATAGCACACCTGTGCACCAGCTAACAGCTCAGGAAGAGTTTTGTGTCTCCAGACTATTTCCATATTTCCATATTGCCACTGCAGAGGAAGGGGGACTGAGATAAAGAAGGAAAAGGCAAGAGATGGGATAGATGAAGGAAGGTAACATAGGCAGGAGAAGCAAAGAAAAAGTACATAATGAAGTTGAGTGAATAATGATTCCCCAACCAATACAAATAAGAAGTAATAAAGTATGATAATGTGCTGTTTCAGCAATCACTACAGAAATATCTTGCTCTCATTCAAAACTTATCATTAGGTCTTGAATCACTGCAGAGATCTAGATCATTGTCTGGATTTACAGTGAGGGACAACAAGACTCGCAGGACTCCACCTCCTGAATCCTATTTTGAGAGTCACTATGTTTTACCACAGTAAAAGACATGGCTGATGGTCTGAGGTGTCCCCACTGCACTTCTGTGCCTGGGGTTCATGGTCTCGCTGATTTAAATGCCACAGAACAGTGTCTAGTTCTTTGCTTTTTTGTCTTGGAGGAGATCACTGTCAAATACAATTGAACTCTTACTTCTCTTACTTGAACAGTCATATTTCTGTACCAAGCTGAATAGCTATATCCAAAGAAAATCTTTTATCTGATAAAAATCTAGGCATTGTTTGTAGGCTTTGTTTCTGGAAGTCAATGAACCAGTCTTTCAGTGTGCATGTTTGACATGCATATATTCTCTGTGTGTACATACACATACATTTCCAGCTTAAAGGCAGAAGGTGCTGTGCCTGGTTTTGATTGCTGTTCTTTGAGAAACACGCGGCCCAACAGGAAGGAGAGCTCAGAAGTTCAGAAGATCTGCAAGGAAAGGTTGACTCAACAAGAGTAAGTGAAACAGTGAACTAGCTAACCGTCTTCATGGGCTGTTTCCTACATTTGCAGCAGATAGCAGGGGAATTAATGTGCTTGAAGCAGAACATGAAAGGTTCAGGCTATATGCACAGGCATGGCTTTGCAATCAGTGAAGGGCAGGAAGCACTGACACATTGCCTGGACAGGTTAGCGTTACCCTCTACCAAATGCCTTAGAGAGCTGGTTAGATGGGCATCTTTCAAGAGTTGCCTGTGTGCCTCTGAGCAGGGGATGAATTGGGCTACCTCCTGGGATCCTTCTTACTCCTAGGACTTCACACTCTGTAGTTTTGCATGTATTTAGTTTTGAACTGAGAAAAAGATCCTTCTTCCCAAGTACTTATATCAGGCCTGAGATGCTGCTTCTAACCTGGCAGGAAGTAATAAACTTAATTATATACTGGGAGAAACAGACACTGCTTTTTACAGTTGCCTTGCCTACAACAGAACTGACATTATTTTAATAATGTAATTACAGTGGTATGAAACCCAATGTAGTTGTTGTTCCTTTCCTAGGAAAAAAGGTTTATTATGATAGTTGCTGGATGGTTGCACTGAAAGAGCAGTCAGTGGTTCAATGTTCAAGTGGGGACCAGTGATGAGTGGTGCTCCTCAGTGGTCAGTATTGGGACTGGCATTGTGTAGCAACTTTGCTGGTGACATGGACAGTGGGACTGATGCACTCTCAGCAAGTTTGCTGATGACACCAAGCTCTGTGGTGCAGTTGACACACTGTAGGTAAGGGTTGCCATTCAGATGGACCTTGACACGCTTGAGAGGTGAGCCAATGCTAACATTATGAGGTTCAACAAGGCCAAGTACAAGGTCCTGGGTTGGGGTAATCCCAAACACAGCTACAGGCTGGGCAGAGACTGAATTGACAGCAGCTCTGAGGAGAAGGACTTGGGGATGTTGGTCGATCAGAAATTGAGCATGAGGCAGCTTCAGAGTGTGCTCGCAGCCCAGAAACCAGCTACATCCTGGGCTGCATCAAAAGGAGTGTGACCAGCAGGTCAAGGGAAGTGATCCTGCCCCTCTGCTCTTGTGAGACCCCACTTGGAGTACTGTGTGCAGTTCTGGTGTCCCCACCCCAGCATAAGAAGGACATGGAGCTGTTAGAGCAAGTAAAGGGGAGGCCACAAAGATGCTAAGAGGGCTGGAGTACTTCTCCTATGGAGACAGGCTGAGAGAGTTGGGGTTGTTCAGCCTGGAGAAGAGAAGATTAGGGCAGCTTCCAGTACCTAAAGGGGACCTACAAGAAATCTGGAGAGGGACTTTTTACCTGAGCATGTAGTGATAGGACAAGGGGGAATGGCATAAAATGGAGAGAGGGGAGATTTAGAGTAGATATAAGGAAAAAGCTCTTCACTATGAGGGTGATGACACTGACACAGGCACAGGTTGCCCAGAAAAGCTGTGGCTGCCCCATCCCTGGCAGTGTTCAAGGCCAAGTTGGGGAGGGCTTGGAGCAGCCTGATCTAGTATAAAGTGTCCCTCCCTGTGGAAGGGGTTTGGAACTGGATGAGCATTAAGGTCCACTCTATGATTCAGTGATTTGTCTGGACTCATTATGGAGTTTAGACTTAAAAAAGTATTGACCAGACCCCTCTGAAAGAAAAGGGTTTTTTTCACTACAGGCATTAAATCAGTGTCCAAATCGTGTATGTTAAATTGGAATGTATAAATAGCCTGGACAGAAGTTTGCTCAGAGCTCAGCAATAATGTTATTTCAAACATACTTTCATAAATTAAACCTGATATTTTGCAGTGAAACAGGAACATTGTCTCATTTATTTTATTAAACCACTAAGTTTTTCTTGCAATTAAAAAGGTACATGGGACAAGCAGCTGATCTGTCAAGCACCCTCTCTGTACCAAAGGAAGAGATTTCTTA
>JANHGB010026200.1:0-63550 GCA_026283785.1 Coracopsis vasa
GCTCTCGTGAGACCTCACTTGGAGTATTGTGTGCAGTTCTGGTGTCCTCAACATAAAAAGGACATGGAACTGTTAGAGCAAGCCCAGAGGAGGCCAGGAGGATGATCAGGGGGCTGGAGCACCTCCTGTATTAAGATAGGCTGAGAAAGTTGGGGCTTTCAGCCTGAAGAAGAGAAGCTGCATGGAGACCTCACAGCAGCCTTCCAGTATCTGAAGGGGGCCTATAAGGATGCTGGGGAAGGACTCTTCATCAGGGAATGTAGCAATTGGACAATGGGGAATGCGTTCAAGCTTAGACAGGGGAGAGTTAGGTTGGATATAAGTGAGGGTGGTGAGGAACTGGAAAAGGTTGCCCAAAAATATTGTGAATGCTCCATCCCTGGCAGTGTTTGAGGCCAGGCTGAACAGAGCCCTGGGCCACATGGTCTAGTGTGAGGTGCCCCTACCTGTGGCAGGGGCGTTGGAACTGGATGATCTTAAGGTTCTTTCCAAATCATTCTATGATTCTGTGATTAGGCCATTGGCTGACAATATCACCAGATTGAAGAGTGTGCTTTAAAAATTATCTATTCATGTGATTCACTTTGTCTCAAAGCTTTGCAGTTAGATAAATGCTTTCCTTCATCTGAGTTAGTAAATTCCAGTGTAACATCACAGTCCCTGCAGCTCATCCCCTGTAACTCACCACTGTAATCAAAATGTTAACATGAATGACCCAGAAAGCATACAATCACTCAGCATCAACACAAAAGTACCTCTGTCAGGCAACATGGGCTTACAAGGTACAAAAGATCTTTTTACTGTGAAGGACAAATATTCTAGCAAATACACTCAGCTAAACCTCCACCTACAAAAAAGCTCTTCATCACACAGCTCTGATTATATAAGTATTCCCAAACTGAAAAATAATATATCCTTGTATTTTACGTTCTGCAGAATGCTCCCACATAGCTAGTCCATTCCATTGGAGTGTATATCCACTCAGCTCTATTTTTTTAACATAATTTTATGATTTAGCACTCCGCTTACATTTTTAAGTTAATAAAATATTTTTTAACATAAACTTCTCCCTCCAGAATGAGGAATCACAGTCTGTTTTGTTCCTGATGAAGTATGCCAGCTGCTATCCACTACTGGGCCTTCTCTGCTACCAGTTTAGTTTCATCACAAGCTACCAGTTTGCAGCTGTTTCAGCAGTTCGCTAAATCCTAAGAGTAATCGTATGTTACTGCTAAACTGCTGAAACAACCAAACAATGAAAATAAATGCATTTATGCAGGTACTTTCAAGAACTTGTTTAGCTGAGCGTAAGGCTTGTGCTATAATTCTACCCCACCCAGGTCACTAGTACAGCAACCAGCACTTTGTCATCTGAGTATATAATGCATGAAACGTAGAACCCTGGAACTCGCAGCAGGGAATGGCAGGGGCCAATTCCTCGTATCATAAGCTGGAATATTAGGAGATACTTCGGGAAAAAAATCAAGCTTCAAACCTTTTGTCAATCATTTGCATAGCAAAATGCATTACTGTGTGCAGAGCAGAGACAGCTCTCCTCACTGACAGATGCCCACCTTGGCTGACGTATGCCCATAAGCAGTTATGGAGGATACAAGAAGTGGTTGTATCTCCCATAAATGTGAACTTTCCATCCTGCACAGAAAGTGTGGAGTCATTAATCTTAATGATTCAGTCAACTCACCTGAGGATACATCTGGTCATGACTGCTAGGCAAACCTTGGGAGTTCCATTCCCAACTTTGGCAGTGCAATTTATTTACATATAGATGATGAAAAATCAGCTCAAAAAAGCAATACAAAGCAGTAAATCACACATCCAGATATAGCTGTCTGCCACGAATAAAACCACCCCAATAAAAATAAGTGAAATACATTTTAAACAGAAATGTTGCAAAAAGCATAGGACCCAGCCACTTACACTAAAATCAGTTCTCACTAAAAACAAGGTTTATACTTTATTTTGAGGAGAGATTAGGAGGATTATAAACACTTGTTCTGGTCTCAATTTTTTTTTTAATTAATTTAATTTAATTAATTTTAATTAAGGCCAAGGTTTACAAACCTGGAGATCTGGGTTTTGTTTCTGTCTAGGCCTTAGAGACTCACACAGGGAGGTTTTCACACTGACTACAGAGCAACTGTCTATGCAAAATATGCATTGGACAAAATTTAGGAGCTTCAGGCGCTTACGCATTTCACATACAGAGCAGGAGTCTTTGGAAGGCCAAATCAACTCATCTGAGAAGGATGCTGAGTCCAAATGTATCAAGCAGCCCAACCCATCACCACACTGTATCTCTTTACTAGAGAAACTTGGATATTTTCCTCATAATACAGGAACTGAAGTAAGCAGAAATAATTAGTATTTGGAAAAACATTAAATACTGAAAGAAACAAGACTACTTAATCTGTCGAGAGCACCTGACAGAGAAAAGAAGGCTGCACCCCTGTGCCAGCCCTAAACATAGCCTTTGTATCCTTGCGCACAAGAGAAGAAAGAGGAAGCTGTAGTCCTTGTTTGCCACTCTGTGGCACCATCAGCCACTGAACTCTCCCAAGCCCTGTTCCCAGTAATGGTCAGATTATCATGCAATTCTGCTCCACAAAATCATGTAGATGAAGATTAGTTATTTTAAAATGCTCTCCTTTGAAAACACTCAGGTTGACATTTAAGACTGTACACTTCAAGGATCTGAAATTTTGGATATTTATGTTTGTGCTCACATGGAGCCTGAACTCTGAACAAAACATGCCTCAAATCTTTAGCAAGCATCATGGCAGCTCAAGCCACTAAAACTTGCCAATTGCCGTTGGATCACCTAGAGGAAGAGTAAATTCTTCAAAGTCATGTAAATTTTTCAACTTAAAGCACTGACTGTTTTTGCACCAGCTCTGTAGATATCTAAAATGTAATTTCTTTACATAGTATGGACAAGATCTTCAGGGATTTAGTGAAAGAAGCATGTGTGCATTCTGCTTTACTCTCTCTGGCAACCTTTCCCTCTAAACACATAATCAGGTCTAAAGGATGATTAAATAGGTAATGGAACAAGGCATAATGTGACGTCTTACTGAAAGATAAGAGGGCAAATACAAGTATTTAAACCTTTCTTCTAGCTCGTGATAGATAAAGCAAGCACCATTATGTACAATAGTCTTCATGTTACTTTAACTATCCTGTACACCTCCCATAAAGCTTTTGTATAAAATTCTTCCCTGCATATATAGAAATGAATCATGTCACATTATAGCTGGCTATGCATTCTTCCCTGAGCACACTATGTTTTAAATTGCAAAATCCATTTTTATTTTCTTTTTCATTTGTCACCTCACCACTGGAAAGAAGGTTTCCTGGAGCGTATTTCAGTGCATGTCTGACAATATCAAGTCTGCCTTCGATATATTAGTATAAAAAATTGAGGATAAATGACTACACTTACATGAGGTCAATGAACAAGTAGAGGAGACAGAAAGCCTACATGTTTCATTGTATCTTCTGCTACAAATCTTTGAAACATCTTGATGAGCATACAGATATAATAAATAAGCAGTTAGCAGGGAAATAACTGATTTTTTAGCAGAGAAATAAGTAATTTTTTAGTACTTTGATAATTTTCAGATAATTTTATGAGTATTTGGATAAACCTGATATGAATATGTCTTCTTTGTTATCTGCCATCTCACACTACTGCAATGCACTGCGCAGTGTTAACCTCTCCTTGTCCTTATTGTAAGTCAGCCACGTGGGGATGAGACACTGATGGATTTTATCTCTGAGGCATTCTCCTCTTAAATACTGAACTACTACATCATCCCAATCAATGTATACATTCACAACATGCTAATGCATTAAAGCTTCAAAATGGTGCAAGCATAGTATAACGCTTTATGTCACACTTTATGTGCTTGAAAAAAAAGAGTGAAAAAGAAGAAAATACTTGTGAAACATGTATAAAGCAGAAACTTTGAGCATCTTCTGCAGGGCTAAAACATTCTTTGGGATACTAGGGTGGAATCTGTAAATATTTAACATTGCTACAAGCAGAGGGATTAAGAGAGTAGAGCTTTTTGATCAATACTTGCAGCATCGTGTGTTATGTCCAGCGGGACTGAACAGCAAAATGCTATTTATTGACTAAAGTATGCTACACATCATTGAAGTCTAATACAAGTGGACATAAAATTCTCTCTCGATCAGGAATAAGTCACTGACCTGACTGTAGCCTGATCAACCATTTCTTATACTGCAATAGCACTTGATGGTTCCCAGCCTCATTTTTCTGGGAGCTTTCCAAACAACAGACAAATCCAGACTCTGACATGAAGAGATTAAAATACTAGATAATTTAAGATGAAATTAAATAAAGATGGTGCAATGGAACAAATGGTACTATGAGTAGTAAGAGGGTAAAAAGCATAAAAACACTTGAGTTCATAGAGTGACTTAGTGTTCGTTTAGTAGTTCTGAATAAGAAACATTTCTGTTTTATTTTTAGCTTATAAAAATAATAAGAGTTTTTCTAGCTTTTGTCTCAATTTCATTTTAAGCAGTGCCATGCAAGCCAAAAAGGAACAGCAAAGGGGAACACAGCAGCCAAACATAAGTTGGTGCTTATTGCAGCAAACCAGAAACTACACGACCAGACCAATGCCCAGTCTGCCCCAGACAGAGCTTTGTATCTGAGACATAAAAAGAAAGTTCAAGAAAGCAAACAGTAGACATCTGTGAAATAAACAGCCTGTAAGAAAACATTATTTGCCTTGTCATTCTGAGTCTCTCAAGATATATTGCAGGATTCTCACACATTAATCTCACTGGAATACATATGAAATAACCTAGCACTACTTGGGGGAAATCAACCTGTGAACCTAACTGTGCTCTTTTATATTCTACATGCTTCCAGCAGCTGAAAGGACTTGAAACAAATGGTTCCAGCCCCTCACACAAAACCCTGCTGCACATTTGACTGCAAAGGCAAAGCACAAAGAAGGAATTTCACATCGGTCATTCCTACCGCTTTTGTAAATAGATGAATTTTTGCAGTCCACTGTCCTCAAAGTCAGCTCCCAACCTCCACCTTTTCTGTTGTTGTAACATGCAATGTTTATTGTACCTAAAAAAAGCGTGGACTAGGTAATATAACAGACAAAACCCCATAATAATACAAATGCATTACTCTAAAACCCAGCAACATGCACCTGTACAGGGGCACCCCAGACAACAGACTGAGTCCATATGAATCTATTTTTCTCTCAACGGTGAACATGGATGAACTAATTCCACAACAGTATGCACCCAAAAATTGGCTCCTGAGGAGACCAAACTCTTCCAGTGTACACAAGCTTATCTGCCTCCAGACACACAACCTTCCAGGGTTGAGCTCATTTCCCATAGTTCATAACCTGTATTTGACAGTGCTGCATGCTGCTGAATCCAAACCTATGCCACTTATTTGGAACTAGGTAATCTGAATAAAATAAAATAACTTTTGCTTGGAAGGGAACTCTGTCAATTTTCCCTTCACGGCTGCATTTTCTGTTATGCAATTTCAAGGAAATCAAAGTGACTGAAGGCACCTGACCTAATTTATTTAAAGGGTTCATACATGGATTTCAATCTCTGCCTCACTGGCTGACACTGTATTATATCCAGGAAGCAAAGAGGAACTTGCCATGTAAACTCTGAATAAACTTTTCCAGAAAGTGTATTTCAACTCCTATTTCTAAGGAGAAAAGGTTAGTTCAGTAGACAATCACTATATAGTTCACTTTTAAATTTCATTTAGCATATACTTCTCATGAAGCTTCTAAGTGACAGATGTCAATAGCTAAATGTGAAAGTCCAAAGAAACCAGGTAGACACAAACATATACTACTACATAAAATGTCATTTATTCCTCAAAGAATGATTTTTGAAGCTAATTCCTTAAATTACAATTTTTTTTTCTTATCACATATGGACCTCGTTTTTCTCTCAAAGCATTCTGAGTTTTCTTCTGCAGTTATAAGCTTTTCTTATGATTTGTCAAGAGTTATATATTTTATGATTGCTTGTAACAAGCACACATAATCCTAAACACCTATGAGGGATTTCAGAGGACAAAGTTTAGCAGTCACTGAAATAAGAATTCAATGATTTTAAAAGCTTGCCACCAAAAGGTACCAGACTGACTTGTTTTCTAGAGCTGATTTAAGAAATACAAATAACTCCACAATGCTAAAATAAATGAAATCAAACCAAACATTGCAGTTATGGAAAGTACTGATAGAGAAAAAGGAACCACAAACTGAATAAAATTTGAAAACCCCTTTCCAGCACTGTAGCCAGCTCACAAGAACTCTAGAGCATCTGATCAAATGATGGATATTCTCTTGGCTGATAACAGGATTGATGCACAGAACACATTGTGTATATAAATTATGTGAAGTGATGAAAAGAGGATGAAGAGAAGAGGATGTATGCACTTACAGACGAACAAAGACATCAAGAGTAAGAGAAAATATGCTGGAGGAAACGTCTAATGGCACTAAAGAGATGACTCAGACTCAAGGAGACAGATGATACTGTACGCTGAGGTAGGTGGTTGAAGGCAGACCACAGGTATACATTCAATACATAAAAAACTAAGGTAAAAAAGAGAACGAGTCATGTTAATGAACCTCCTTGCCACAAAATCCTTTCCCGTTTTTCCTCCTTTTTAATGCAAACTGTATACATAAAAGTGTGTAAGGAATTTTAATGAGATGTACACTTTAAATGTATTAAAATGAATTATGCAGGAAAGCAGCAGGAGATCAACAGATGTAAAGATTCAAGGGTGACATGCTTAGTTTCACTTGATGAATGTTTGTTTTGTTGTTTTGAAAAATTAATGTAATGAAATATTTAAAGTGAACAAGAAACTTTAAAATTGACTTGGGGAAAGGATTACTTCCTTACAAGGACAGGGGTTTATTAATTAAAAAAAGGCTGCTGGCATCTGAATCAGGACTCTGTGATCAACCATTACATTAGTCTAGGACTCTGTAAGACATTTTAGGAATGTTTCCAAACCATGGTATAACACCTGTTACAGACCATGAAGACAAAGTCTTCACGGAAAACTTACAGGATAGTGTTTCTAATTAAAAAGGTTATGATATGATAATCTTCAAGAACTTCCGAAGGCTGATAGAAGACCAAGACTGTCCTTTGGTCCAAAAAAAATCTGGTCCACTGCTTTTGCCTACACTATGTAAAGACTAATAATTCTTGAAACACAATTAACATTTAATCATCTTCCTTCCAGGTACTTCACCAAATGAAGGAATTAGAAAAATACAAGAATCTATCCATCTCATATTTCTGTTCTTGAAAGTGTCTGTTTTCTTATCTAGAGCATTATTTTCTGAGGTTTCTTTTAAGCAGCAGAACTTTGGGTGGTCTTTACCTTTGAAAACTATCTTCAGGTATATAAATTTGGGCATCAAAACCAAAGGGACATCTGAAAACTAAACAGGAGATTCTCTGCTCAGGCTCTCTAGTTTTTATCGGCAAGAGGTACGAGGAAGTCACATACATATGCTTGATTCTCCACTGCAGCCTGTACAGCACATAGAGAAAAAGCAAGTATTAAGCCTCTGATTCCCCAGCCTGAAGTCAAACCCCAGAGTTGTAAATAAAAGTGAGGTTGTAATGCCCAATGCAAAGTGATTGTGAACAAAGCAGCAAACAAATTATTAACCTTGCCCACAGCGCCTCAGGGAATCAGAACATTTTTATTATTTGCAAAGAGTAAGAATGTTCTTGAGAATATCCAGCCACTCCTCCATGAGAAAATTGTTCAGGAAGCAAGTAAAGAAGAACAGAGGAGGTTCTGATGA
This sequence comes from Coracopsis vasa, assembly GCA_026283785.1. Classification (NCBI taxonomy): domain Eukaryota; kingdom Metazoa; phylum Chordata; class Aves; order Psittaciformes; family Psittacidae; genus Coracopsis; species Coracopsis vasa. The sequence continues at coordinate 7,884 of JANHGB010026200.1, forward strand.
CATAACTTGCATGCTGAGCCTTTGAAATGATAACTTCGTGAGAAAGAACATCAATCAGAAGGATTCTTTGATTTTTCTTTAAAAAAAAAAAAAAATCACAACACAAAACCCTCTCATTGTCCAGTACTACGCTCTTTACCATTTAGGATGGCTGATAGCCAAGAAATACAAACTAACCACCTAGGAATGATGCAGCTGCAAGGTTGTTCTGCAAAAACAAAAGAACTTTTTGTGGCCTAATAATGTTCCCTGACTCTAATCCATCTATGAAGAGATCACTACCAATAACAGCAGCAGCAAAGAAAAACCTTATGGGTAAAAACATCTAAATGGCATAATATGTGGAAATTGTATTATTTTTATAATAATTTAACCTCAAGCCTTATCCATGTATCCAATAGGCAGCCTTCCTCCCCCCATTATTTTGATCCCCTCTATACAGGATCCACAAGAACACATTTTCATGGTGGACTTTACCAAAGTGTATCTTAGTTTCATGAAAATTGAATTAAACAATTATCTGTTTACTAGCAAACAGGCAGTCCACATTAGTTCAGCTCTGCTTTGCTGAACTGTGCTCAACCGCTCAAAGCATTCAAAAGTCTCATTATGAGATTTCATCAGACACCCCTGGCTCCAGCACCATGGCACAGAAAATGGGATGCACAGTGCCCATTGCTCTCCACATTTTGTCTGCTGCTTTTTAAAAGCTACCCTTGTTCTCTACAGAAACTGTTTATAGTTATTAAAGGTTAGGATAGCTTCATGTATATATGGTTTGCATTATCCACATCTTATCTAGGTTGCTCTCTCTCTCCCTTTCTTTAGCATGGAAAATCAAAAATTAAGTGTAGTGGCTTTGCTTTCACCTCATTTCAGTAATAATGCCTAAAAAAATCAACATGTTTGAGACTTCTCTAATTAGGACAAACCCCCCGCTCTTTGTGATAGTGGAGCATATAGACACTGGTATTTGGAATCAGGTTTGTATTGTGCCTCAGTATTCTAATTGTGTATTATAATTGCTGTATCATGCTGTGTTGTTCCACAAACTGGTATATTACTCTTCTGAATCAAAAGCCCATGTAACATGAGGTATCTTCAGATACCTAAATCTGGTATTAAAACATTAAACCCTCCTGCTGCCTCAAACCTGTTGGATAGACCACAGCCTGCAGGTCAGGACTGGCAACTGCCAAATCTCCCTGGTGCTACACAGACAAGCAGGTCAGGGAGTTGAGGGCCAGCAGCAGGGTCTATGTTTCTATGGGATTCAGGAAGTGAGGCAGTGAGGTAGCTCACAAGATGAAGAGGCCGCTTTGATGGCCACATGCATAGTGTACCATCACAATGGCCATCAGAGCAGTCTTCCAATCCATGTCTCAAAGGAGACCTGGAGCAAGCAGGATCCAGACAAGTAGAGACTGCTGTCCCTCGGCTGGTGTGCTGGAGAGGCACTTCACTGAGCCATGGGTTGGATCATTCCATTTGGCAAGGAAAGGCAATGGATTAAGAAGGAGGCCATCTGGGAGGACATCTTTGACAAGGGATTCATCACCAGTGCTTGATGACGGGGTGGGGCCCATGGAGCAAAGTTGAATCTATGGAGGTGGGGCCACTGGCATTCCCTATAGGCATGTGTTATCACCCTCACTATGCCCAGGCAACAGGATTGGTCATTCATGTGATGAATTTATTAGGTTCACTGCACTACACCAGTGATCACTAGTGCTGGTCTGAGATGGGGGTAGAAAATCACCAGCCAACACCTCCTCTTCCTTGGAAGAAGGTTCAGAGGACATGGGCACAGGTGAGGTATGTGCTCATAAAACTCAGGGAAGAATATAGCGAGTGACCACAGCCTCGTAAACAAAGCTGAACTGAGCTCAACATAAAAGGAACAGAAAAGTGGCTTTTGTTTTAGATAAACAGCACTATCAGTTGAGTGGTTCACCTGTTTAAGTGGACTTCTCTGAGTTAATTCAAAAGGTGTGAATGTCCTCCTGAAACAGCCAGACCAGCATGGAGGAAGGATCTATGAGTGTCAGGCTCACATAAAGTATAAAATATGGACAACTAATACAACAAACTTGGAAAAAAACAAAAGGTTTGAGCTGGCTTCAAGCCATGTATTCCTTTCCAATCACCTTAATGATAGCGAGGCATATAGAGACTGGCCTGGGAATCACATTTTTGTTGTGATTCCACTGTATTTAACAAATGCTATATTGCTTCAGCATATTGCTTCACTGCTCTTCTAAACCATAATCCCACATAATGTCAAATAGCTTTAAATAAGTAAATCTGCTATTAAAACATTAAACTCTTCACGAGTGAAGTATCTGAGAGAACCTGGTCAGAGAGACAATCAGAAAGAGTCTCAGGAGCAAAAATGGTTTCTATGGGCTATTAAAATGATGCTACTTCCATTCTAGAGCTCAGAGATTCCAAACTTCCCCCTTTTTATTTTTATACAATGAAATAAACAAGAATCATAACAAAGAATATAAACAGAGTAGATGAGAATCTTCACTCTCAACCAAGCAGTAACAGCCATGGGAAAGCCATGCTGATGCTTTTAAGTGTCTGTTCCCCAGCATCCTCTTCCTGTTTGCTCACAAGCCCAAAAACATTCGCATAACTGTCACCTCACTGAGCATGGAAATGAACAACCATTTTTAAGGCAAAGAAGGGGTGTGGAGAAGCATAAAAAAAAAAAAAAAGGAGGGTAAGTCTTTTAACCAGGAAATTAAAACCAGGATCTAACAAAAGCCTTAAGCGTGTTTCTAATTTTGGCAAAGGAAAAGACTCAGCATCTTAAAGACCGTCTTTTTGTATGGAATAGAGCTTTTATATTTCCAAACAGGCAACAAGCAGTGAAAAAAAATTTCAACACACATTAAAAAGAATGAAATTGAAGACAAAATAACAGAATAAAAATCTATCAAGATGTCAAACAATGCAAGGTAATGTGCTGAGAACTGTCTGTTTTTAAGACTGACACAACTTTTAAAAGCTAGCACGGAAGAGAAGGAACTGTTTCAAGTTGACAGATTCTTTAGAGTTCTTAACAGGGAAAACAGGAAATACCTAAAGAATTGTTATTTTGGTTTTGGCAGATATTAGGGACAGACCTTTAAAGTGCCACAAGCACAAAAGGATATCCTCTTTGAAAGGAACATGAGTCCTTTTCTAAGAGCTAAGCTCAATTGCAGAAGCCCGTAAAAACAAACTGATGCATGTGAATGTTAACATTCATGGCTCAATTCCCCATCCAGCTCAGCTGAGATCTAATTCCAAGAGACAGGTATGTCAGCACAAAAGCACATGCCAACAAATTAAAAGCAGTAAGCAGATGGAAGATGCAGGCAGCAAGGGTCTCAAAAATCGGCACACAATGGTAAAATATCAGAAAACTTAATTCCTTAAAAAGGATTACCTAGAAAACCAGATTTATAATCTCTAAAACCAAAATAAAATCCATTAAAACCAATGCAATCTGACTTTAAGAAGAGTTAATGAGCTTGAACTAAGATGTAGGATTAGAAACCAGAGTTCTCTGAGATCTATTAGTGAAAAAGATATATTGAAAAGCTATGCATTAATTACTTCTATTATTCTTAGCACTCCAAACTCCCTACGTGACATTAAGCAAATCTTCCCCTTCTTTGGTCTCACCTTCCCTCTCATAAAGAACAACCAAAAAATATTTGGTATACTACACTTTGAGTTAATTAATTTGTAAGATGCTCCAGTATTAGGGACAGTGAATAGAATGCATATAGATATGCATATTAAACAAACAAAACTGTTCAAAGCATTCAAAGTATAAAAATAACAAAACTGTTTTTACCATAACTGGATGTCAATATGCCTCTATAAATGTGGTGATTCAGAGTTTTTAGCTTGTTCAAACAATCCAAGCAAACTGATTTTGTTCTATCTAAAATTATTAAATTTCATTTGTCTTTAAGATAAAGATACAAAACCATCCTTCAAAACCTCAGCAGATGTTAGAATGTGAACTTTGCTCTCTCACTCAGCTGCTCTTTTACTTTTTAAATAGAAGGTTCAGACTTGGGAGACCATGGCTTTCCAGGACAAAAATCAAGCACGTTCTTAAAATTTGAGTAAGGATTATTTAAGTATCTGCTAAGAAACTTTTCTCAATCAAGGTCATCAATGACATTTCGAGGTGTTGGGGGAATTATATATATATTTATAAACAGACACACAATCATATGAGAATCAGCTTTGATGAAAAATGGGCTTGCCAACAATTCTGGCATGACAGGTGGGACCACAACTCAAATTTTTCCATATTGTTAGCCTGTATCTTCATCTACAAAAATCAACAATGCAAGACACATTCAAGTCAACATCTTTCACAGATATCAGAGCTCAAAAATCCCAAGCAAAACAGACAAAGCAAGATAAGTAGCTGTCATACAGATTTAGCTTCAATGATACAAACTTCTTATCAAGAGGTTATCAAACAACAGAAGGTTTCTCCTGTCTAATCAGTCACAGCATAAAACATTAAGCAATTCTGACTCTGCACTGAGAAAAGAGCAGCAACAGATAGGCCCAAGCCACTGGTGCCCAGTCTGTCTACCAAGACTGGAGGAATCTATGCTGTGTCATCAGCTGGCAAAATCCTTCCTTCGGGAATGGATAAATGACAAGATGCAAACAGTGTCTGATCTAGTGCTGCAGGTCACAGGACATGTAAACACAGGATTGTATTTACAAGAAGTTCAGTGCAGCTGAGGCTGCTCAAAACCCATGGAGGAGATTTTTGAAATGCTGTCATAAAAGAGATGGTGACAGCAAGGCAACGCCAGCTGCAGGGAACACACACTGCACTAAGCCTGTTGGGAACAGGAAAGAGTGATGGACAACCATTTTATTAATCAAGATACTCTCGCCAAGGTCCTCAGCAGCAAGAAAAGTGAGATGTAATCATCTGTTCTTTGAGCAGTTGCTTGTGCAGGTTAAGCTTGTTCTTACCAAGGAAGCATAGGGTTAACAAATGCTAAAATACATAACAAAATGAGATTTAAAAGAGTAAACTACAGTATTTCTAACAGCTGCAGCTCTCTCACAGAAAGCATGCACTGTAAAGTTTCCACTGGGGTAGCTAACAAGGTCTGGTAGCTCATAGGTCTGGTGGAAGGATTGACATCCTAACTAACCTGGCATCGTCTCTTCCCCGACTGATCTTTCTCTGCCACATCCCACTTACAGGGTATACATAAAGTGTCAGTAGACCCATAGCTGGAATCCATCAGTTGTGTTAAATAACTGAGTTATTCTGATTTCCTAACTAGTTTTTGTGACTTCAGATAGCCACAATTAATTTTACTAAATGCACTTGTGCTGGCTGAAGTCTTTCGTGATGCCTCCTTAGGGCTCTATTATAGGTTTCAGATTGAGACTGGACTGCTTGGGATTCATTGTGTTCCTGGAAAAAGGGCTAATTACAACAGTATTTTTGCACAGCAGTTACCACTAGTCTCTGCCTGTATTGCTCTTCTGCAGAAGGGTAGAAACATGAAAATAATAGAATTCAGTTTGGTTTTGTTAGAAGGCATGCAGCAAGCAGGTGGAAAGGTTTTCATGTTCACTGCGAGGTACAGGATATGATGCATGAGAAATGGTAATGAGATAACAAATTAGCCATTGATCCAGACCCACCAGTGGTGACTGAAAACCATTATGTGGTGACTGCTCTTTTCTAGGGGTCTGTTTGAAGTATGTTGGTGGTCCTCATGTATTTCCTAGGAGAAAAACATCTGCTGAACAAAAACCATTATCAAAATCAATATAATTACCATCTTTTTGAAACTCTCAGCTTAAGGGAAGGGTGAGTCTTTTTCCTGATCTTGAGTTGATCTTTCTTGCATGACAAAAGCTTTCAGCTTCCAAATTGTTTTTGCTGGATAAAGAAACAGTTTTATTTCCCAAGTCTGACAGTCTGGCTCCATCTATTAAATTTTCCTACATTTGGTTATATTAATGTTGATTAATGATAAACAGTTTCAAGTAAGCCCAAAAGACTTCAGTACCTAGGTACCCATGCAGCCTAATAGGACTGATGTACCTCTCACTCCAGCTACTTTAAAAAATGCCAACAATGTTAAACTAGAAACAGATACTGGGGGAGTAGTATGAAGCCCACCTACAAAGTAAGTCTCCTACACATCACTATTCTGATGTCCAGGAAAAATCTTCTAGAATCAAAGATCACAAAAAGTGGTCAGAACAGTAGAATACTGAGTCAGTCCTCTCATGATGTGCATTTTTAGGGGTGCAGTATATTTTTTACTTTTTCAAATCCAGCAACAAAATGCTTGGAAAAAAAAAAACTTTTAAAATTAACTTAAACTTCAGATGTGCTCCAATATCTACAATATTTTCCATCCTGAACTACTGCTGTCCCATCTACATCTTCTACCTTCTTAGCTCTGAAATTAAATCCCACTTTGAACAACATGCCTAGTACACAGTGCTAAAACCAGCCATCTGGGTCATGAGATGCGCAAAAGGACTGTATTTGGTTGAAACTACAAGGAGGCAAAGCATATGCTTACATTAATGAGAAACTGCCTACCAACACCTCAATCACAAAAAACGGTATTTAAGATTTTTAATGACTATTCTTTCTTACATTATATGTGGTATGCTGAAACACAGATAATTCATACAGAAAAGAAAAACTGCTCAACCTGAACTTGCGTTCACCACACACCATGCCTGTTGGAATCACAGCCTCTCGGTCCTGCCACACACATGCAAAGAGATTAGTCTCTGCTTTTAGAGAGTACAGCTTAGTTTCCCCCAGTTTCTATTAGAGCTACCCTTGGGGCTAGTCTGAAATAAGATAAATTAGAAACTAAAATAACATTAACTCCTGCATCAGTGAAAGGCAGACTCTCACAACATATTTACTCCTATGCTAACAGGATCTTTTTGAAAATCCCAGATGCTAAGGCTTTCATTAGACTGTAATGTAAAACTCAGCTGATGGAGAATTTCTTGAAGGAGAGTGCTTTGGATGGCAGGTGCTCACTCATGGTTCTGTTATAGTGGCTGAGCTTGGGAGGGGGAAATCCAGACAAGAATACAGTTAGTAGGCTGCTGGTCATATTTTCTTAATTTGAGTCCATGCTTCAAAAATTTATAGCATCAGCTCTAAAACTTCACACTTGATCACAAAGTTATGGTATTTACTAAAGGTGGAAGAGAGAAGGAGAAGAAAGGGAGGGGAAGAGGGGAAAGGAAGAAATGAAAAAGAAAAAGAGAAAATGGAAAAAAAGAGGGAAAAGGAGGAAATGGAAAGGCAAAAAGGAAAGGCAAAGGGAAAAGAAAAAGGAAAGAAAAAGCCAGAGGGAAAAAAAGATTTAGAATCAGTGAATGCACAGTGTAATCAGTATTCTAATTGAGGAAGAACTGGACTGTATTCAGTAATGTAATACTCTAACTGAAGAGCCACCCATTGTAACTGGGACATTATCTTGTTAGGGTGGTTTGTTGTTTGTTTTGCTTGTTTTTGTTAAAATTTGCATTTTTGAAATGGAAGTCTTATGTGAAGTAAGGCTTGTAAAACTTGGCTCTTGAAAAGTATTTTGTCATACCCTCAAAAGGTTAAATTACTCCTTTTCCTCTTCTCTCTCATTTTTCAGTTTCTTTTTCTGTGCTGAACAGCAGCAATTCTTGGAACGCTATGTATTTGAGGGTTATATACAGGGTGGTGGTGCGAAAGCTACCTATAAAATGCTATTTTAATGAGCTTTAACAGAAACGATAAATGTGGAATCAGACATGCATCACCTTTCCCCTCCGTCTTGACGTCTCATACATTGTAGAAGGTAAATTGCAGATACATCATAGACACAAAGGCAGCCCTAGTAAAATGTAGGCTGTTTTGCCCCTCTTTCAAGTTCCTGTGACTGAACATGGAAAAAAACTTTCTATGATCTTGTGATCAAATGCTGCCATTCAATCAAGAAAAACTAAAAGAAATGGTCAAAAAATGAGGCTTTTACAGCTCCTGAGGACTGTTGACCTGCAGCATAATGACATTGTTGTTGTGACCAAAAGAAAATCAAGTAAAACATTAGCCTCCCACTTTCCCAGTGCTTTCAGACTGAATTGCTTTTCTCTGTTGTGCAGTACCATCGAGGAGTAGAAGGGGGAGAGGGAGACTTCAATTACTAAAGAGGTTCCTGGTATTCAAAACATATGGAAACTGTTGTCATACTGCTCATCTTACATGATGAATCACAAAGGAAAAGATCTTCACACACTACTTCAGACACATCATGCTACTTCACACTCTTGGGATCTCGGGGAGGGGAGGGTGGCACAGAAGAGTCCTCAACGTTCCCCTGGTGGTAGGGAAATGTTTACTTTGGGAGGTGGTAGGGAGGGAAAGAAAGCAGCAGAAAGGCAAGACCAGGAGTGAAGGACAGGTCCTGTATATTCCTTTCTCAACATATCTGCCTTCAATTTCTCATTAAACTTCCTTTCTTGCTACACAGTGCTTCCTAAAGGCATCAGCATTAAATTTCACCCATAAACACTTATGCTCACACCAAACACCTGCTACTTATGTCTGTTCACAAAAGCACTCAGAAGTCCGGATACATACCCTCTCTTTTAAGCCACCGAATTCTTCACAAGCTCTGCCAATAGAAATTCATTTGGAGAAAACCCTCCATATCAGCCCCGATGGAGCAAATCCACTTGAAAGACTCCATGAGGCTGTATGCTTGAAGGCAGCAGCCACCATGTCTCCATGGAGCCCTGAAGGCAGCACAGACCAGGCACACATCACCTGGATGCTTACTGATTTACAGCGGTGTTCCAAAATGTGTGAAAAATCAATGCTCCAGTTTTATTGGGACATCTGAAAAGTCCAGTCCCAGAAGCTTTCACTTCTGGTTGAAATATGGATGCCCAAAGGAATGCGTCAAAAAATACCAATTTGTATGCTGTTAAGCTTCAAGAAAACTTTTTTGTTCAGGTTAACTGGAATTTACAGAGCAAAGACTCAGACTGAAACTTCTGACTTAAACTTTTCTATATTTCAAATTTTAAAATGTTCAACGTGAAAGCAAGTACCATAGTTTAAGAAATGGAGGGAGGAAGGAGGAGCAAAGGAAGAATTTTGCTATGAAAGGACTAAAAGGACTAAATAATTTCCCTTGGTTAATAAAAAACCCTAAAGGACCATGTAAACCACTTGCCGAGTATTATTAAGCATAGCACACTATGAGCTTGAGTGGTTAGTCTGTGCTCAGCTAGATTGATATCCTTGCTCAAGTTAGCTTTTTAAATGAGTTTTAAACTAGCTGGCTCAGGTGTGACAACACTATACTGCAGCAGTAACACCTGCAAAGCAGAAGTACTCTGTCATTTAAAGTGTCCTGAAGGGACTAATAAAGTAATGCAGGAGAGGAAGAAACAGGAGGAAGTGCTACTGCTGGCCACAGCTGATGCAAAAGCAGACTTCCTCCCTGAAATCTGAATCATGTACAAATGACTTAACAATGTTCCACATTGTTTCATGCTCTGATTTGTATGTTTTTGTTTGTTTGTTTTGCTTTGGTTTAAATTGCCAGCCCTTTGGACCTAAACAATCTGAAATTCAAGCTGTGAATCTTTCTGGCTCATAAATTTTGCCTGCCGTAACACCTGTGCAACTCATCTGTCTCATCTTGGATTTTACAAGTGCATCCAAGGAACAGCATTGTCCCTGGACCAGAAATTTGTCGACACTTGCTGATATATGAGGCACGACAGAATTCAGTGCACATACTCTCAGCTGTGCTGGCTACGCAGCAATAAAATATAGAAGAGACTTTTTTGCTCATAAGCAAATATATCTGCCATTGCATATAAAGGGAATAGATTACTAAATTATAAGATTTATATAGTCACTTTTCAAAGCAAAAAATGCTCTTCAATTTAAAAGAAAAAATGTATATATTAAAATTAGTTTAGATAAACTGTGACACACTTCATTACTGCTAGATATTATGAATGACAAAGAAATGCAATTCTCCATTTATCTTGCAGACTTCTGGAAACCTTATGAAAGATATGACAGGTGATACTGTGACAGAAAGAAACAAGGAATGATCTTTTCTCATTTATATGCCTTATTGTTCTCCAACTTCAATCTTATAAACCAAGTGAAAGATCTTAATCCAAAGTGCAGTAATGATGTTTTATATATCATGACCTGAATTACTGCAATACCATAAATAAACTGATCTTACATGGTTTTTATTAGGTCTAGTTACAAAGTAATAAACAAACCCTGTGAAATAATTTGTCATTAATTATATAGCCAGATTACAAAAGGCAGTATTTCATAATAATGTTATTTAAAATACAAAAAGATATGGTTCTTTTCCTAGGAACTTACATACCAGTATAAGAGCAAATAAACCAAGACATATATATGTAGCACATCAGATAATTTGAGAATGCCCCCATCATCAACATCTTTATATATTGCTGGAAAAGCAGGCCTTAGACAATGTCAGCACTCAGTCTTCTCTCACACAAATTCCCTGGTGGTCCCAGACTATGTGATTTAGCACTGATACACACCTCCTAATATCAGAAATACAAACTAGTTCAACTCATGTTCCTTCAAGAAATAAATGCATACCAGCTATTGCGGTTTACTGGGCAAATATCTAATTCTGTATCCTCCTAGCCAAAGCTAAATGACAATTAGTAGATAGGAGTCGGGTTCTTGGTTTTTTTTAGATAGTATCTCTTTGCCTTGAAAGAAAATACAATCTTAAAAATATATAAATAAATAAATAAATGCCCCCCTCCCCCCCGAAAACCAAGCTCTAGAAAATTTGGAATGGAGTTTTGCATCAAAACATGGAAATGTGTGCTATGAAACCAGAAGCATCTGCACAAATGCCAGCACAGCAAGAATAACTGAAGATTACATAAACATAATCCTGTAGAAATAAAAAAAAAAGGAGCTAAAGAACCCTGTCTTGCTCAGTGATACAAAATGACCCATTTCACCTTCTAAACTCCGAAGAATGCCATGAAGCAACATAAACATCAGCTAACTTTTAAAGGCTGTCTTTGAAAGGATGGAAATAGCCTAAGAAACACTTGATCTCAGCTGAAGTCACAACCTATTGGCGACCTATTGCTGAAGAGTCAGTTCAAGCTGGATTAACTACAAGCAGTATTTAGCTGGGTACCCAGAAGGAGGGCAAAGCCAGAAGCTGCTGCTGGTGCTGTGTGAGAGCCATGGCTCTAAAACGGAAAGCAGCACTGAGGAGGTTGGCCACGCCACAGAAGCCTGCATGAGCCACAAAACAAAGCCACAAAGATCTAACCAGGGAACTGCTTACTAAGCAAGAGGTTTTGCATTTTCTACTAATTCAGTACCTATCCTGTAGTTTCTTGGTTAGAAAGTCCACCTTTATGATCACCTTTTTCAAAGGCTACATGATCTTAACCATGGATGCCTGAAAAATGAAATTCTGTTTCCCTAGGGAAACTCTCTTCTGACAGTTGTGTATGCCACTCAGTCGCCTCCTAACATCCATCATGACCCAGGCAACAGGTCAACAGAGCCCATTCTGCACTGAGCAGTTTGTTAGAGACCCCTTAGCTGGAGACTGCCACCCGCACGTTGCTGAGGATGTGGGAAGGACCTGGGGTGCAAAGCAGGAAGTGCTACAGTGGCTTCATGGTCATCACCAGGGCTCAGGCAGGACAATAACGGAAGGAATTAAAGATTTTATGTCTGTCAAAGATTAAGACTGGGAACTGATATTTAGAGGGTTCAAGATGTAAAAGAAATTTCTGTTAACAACAAGCTGAGCATGTGCATTCATGGAGCAGAGGAAGCAAAAGATAACAGTGATACAATAAAAAATGACAAGCAGGAACTGGAAACAGGATAAAGAAATAGAAAATGTATTAAACAGTTATTTTTTACAAAGGTCTTTACATGGATCATATTTTCTGATACAGTGGGGAAGGATTTATATACTGCAGTTGGCAGATAACAATGAAAATATTTACAAAACTGAATTCTTAGGAAGCAGGCGGTACAAAATATTCAGATAACATTAACATCATATATGGTAAAGGAACTGAGGATACAAGTGAGGGAATTCAGGCATTTTGAACAAAGATAATTTCTGAACATAACAATATGCGAAAGATAACCTCCTTTTAAGACTAGCTCTGCTGAGTACTAACAGTACAAAACCTACCAGAATGCCCTTTATTCTGTTTAAGCTCTCTGCAGCACACAGCAAATGTTTAAATCTAACTACAAACCTGTACATAGTTTCCACCTTTGGCTGCTGTTTTGTCTTGTTTAAAATGTCAATTACATATATATATATATACACAGAGAAAGCAAGACAGAAAGACATTGATATTTATAGCAACATATTACTTACCTAGATAAAGTGATGTAAACTCCCCAAAAATATAGTTTTGGAAGAGTTTTCAGGGTTTTATGCATATAAATGAAGAGAAAATTAAATAAAAAGATAAAGCACCAAACTAAGATAAAGAGACTAAAAAGTTATCAAACAAAACATTTTAGGTTCATTCATTCCAAAAAACATCTTACACCATCACTGATAACAAACAAGGTATCATTTGTTCATTCATAAGAGAAAAACCGTGGAACATGTTGCTACATTTTCCTTTGCAGAGTTAATTCACAACTGGAGTACTTTTCTCATTACCATTTCAGCCACAATCTCCTAGAAAACATATTGCTCTAGATATGTTATTCCATATTCTAAGTCTATTTCTCTGAAGCAAAGATTAAATATTTAAATACACTCTCAATGGTTGAAGAATCTAAGAGATGACCTAAGAGAAATATTTAAACTAAGGAGAAAGGCAGAAAATATACATTCATTCTGCTGAAATGAGTATGTAAAAATGCAGTGCTTGGGACCTTCTAAAGAGAAAAATGCATGGCAATAATGATTAAAACAAGATATGAGGTATTTGCAAATACATCTGTACCACTGATGATGATTTTTTCTGTTTCAGAGTTTCTGCTCAAGTTAAATTCAGTCCCAAAATGCCAGTGACTTCTTACTTGTGGGGTTCTTAATCCTCACAAGATTAGTACTTCCCTCTTCTTTTTGTCAGATATTTGTAACTTGTCATTAAAATCAGCAATAAAAGCCACATAGACCTGCTATGAAAGAAAAAGATTCTTGACCATGCATTGTAGCATTGCGTCTCACTTATTTTCCCTGAGATAGGAATTGGCCCAAGGTCCTATGACTACCAAAAGTATTTACAAAGCCAACAAAAATTTAGGAAGTACTAGAACGACTAGAAAATGCTGTGAGAGAGCATAATGGACGTATTAGCAGAGGATAATTACCACAACTGAGGCATGTTCCTGTGAAGTTCCAAAGAGAAATGTAAGAACTCATTAAGTCTTTGCAATTATTCAAAAAGAGAAAATGAAGTTTTTTAAAGGCATCCAAAGGATACTGGGAGATGAACAAAAACTCTATGCAAAGATGTACCCTAAGCTTGCCCATCCAAAGAGAAATCAATTTGTTACTGACAGAATTGCTAGGAAATTTTACATTAATTCAGTGATTGCAAAATGTGATAGATTAGCAGGATTTCCTTTAAAGTCTCCTATTCACCAACAGAGATGCAGCACTGAAAGACTGACAGTGAGCTACCTTCATCATTAGCAGTGCCCTTCACGTCTTGATGGAGACATACAGTGCTATAGTCTGATGAATTCATTTGCTGACTTCTCTTTCAGACTGGCGATGCAGGGCCTGTACAATTAGTTTCATGTGGGGCTGTACTCTCTATAGGAAGAAAATATACTCAGTAGGCCCTGGTCTATTTAGCTCAGAAAAGCAGTGCTAATAAAGGGAAAACAAAAACAAACACAAAAACCTGCGAAAAAAATAATCACTCAAAGCTAATCAGAATATTTATGAAATTCACATGGAATCTGCCAAGCACTGAGAGTTTCCAGATTTCTGGAGAAATGTACTTCCTCAGTATGGAAGAAATGCAGATATTAACTAATTCTTTACGTGACAACCAATTATTTTGTATGCTATGTCTAAGACTGAACATGATGAAATTCTTATTAGTTGAGCAAGGAGGACAGTGGAGCAATTCCCTTTGGAATGGAAAGAAGCCAAGTAGTTGGATAGAGAAGCACCCTTAAGGAGAATAATTCACTAACATACACACAATATTGCTTAATTTACATCTGACCAGCACAATGTTTCAAGTGGCAGAAAATAACCTTTACATTGTCACTGGTGGTCTGGAGCTGCCAATGTTCAGCTCCACAATTTTTAAGAGACAACAGACAGCAGTTAAAGTTAGAAAGTCAAACAAGTAATGATATATTTTTGCCTTGAGAACACACAGAATGCAGAATCTCCAGAGTACCCTCTGTACTCTTTCCTTCCTTGCAGATACAACATTGCTTTACCCTTTCCTGACTTATTGTTGGCCTGGGTCAGCTTAGATGTGTAACTCCTGGATAGGCTCAAACATCCAGGTACATAGCAGTGATTCTCCTGTAATTTCTATTTTATTTTTAAAAGAAAACCTCCAAAGTAGCAAAACAAAACAAAACTTAAAAAAAACCCAAACACCAAAACCTCCCCCCAGAAAAAAATCCACAAAAACCAACCAAACAAGCAAACAAACAAACCAACAACAAAACCATGACAAACCCAAAGCAAATAAACCATAAACCCAAATTCCAACTAACCCTCTCCCCACCCTGAAAACCAACCAAACAAGCAAAAACACCAAGAAAAAAAACCAACTCCAAACCCAAAAAACCCACACCAAACCCCACTTCCAGTTAAATTTATATTTCATTTGCCAAGGAAACACTAGTTGGAAAAGAGCCCTGTATTCAAAATCAATGTTTGAGATAACTATTTGGGAGGATTTGGGAGGAGCTAAGTCATGGTCCATGGCTGATTCATAATGAAAGCCACTCTGATGGTGCCCAGTCTTTCTGATGGGCTGTTCAACATCACATTAAAGCTACCTACTTCAGTCCTTCTTCCATCATGACTTGATAACCAGGCAAAACCAGACCCACAACATGAACACTTTACCCTACAGACATGGTGTTCCCACACACATACCCTACGTCACCAGGACCACATCTCAGGGAACTGGGGAAGTCAGCATGGATGGAAGATAGCTGCCAAACCAGCTTGTCTGGTTCATAATCTCACTGTCTCAGGAACAAGGGTAGGTAGCCTACAGTCAGGCTGACTTTTTTTCTTGATGGGCTTCATACAACCTCCTATTAGCTGGCAAGCCGGAATCAGAACATCAGAGCTTGGGTAAGAGGAGATTTGGACAAATATGTAAAGCCCTCCCAGTTCAATGCTATGCCTAAAAGAAGTACAGCTGAAAATCCCAAATCAATTTAATTTAACCCTAAAAGGATTGATTAATTTTCTCTCACAGTAAGATCATGTCTTTGAGCAGTAGAGGTTAATAACAGCTAGTGTTGCATACTTCTACTAATGTTCTCTGGTTCCTCATTTTTTAACTGAAATTCATAAAGAGGTCACAGCAGTAACTAGAGATGATTTTCTTTCTATGCCAATTACTGGGATGCTGGTAGGATAATTTTCAGATTCTGATTGTGAATCTCCAAGTAAACTAGGAGACCCAATTTTCCTTCCTTCTTCATGCAGGAAGATATGCAACTGCCAGGAAGGGGATAAAGCAAGACATTTCAATATTTGCTGAGAGGCTTAAAGACAGGTTCATAGCACAGAACAATAAACTGAGTAGAAGCTCTATAAGGAGTCTACATCAAGAGGAAGAAACTATGACTGAGTGGTTTTTGCACTGGATGAAAGTTAAGTAAGCATGAGTGGTCAGTATCACTTGAATTGACACAACTGCTCAAGTGATCATGTTTGCCCTCTGGCTTCTGAAGAAGAGGAGGAAGGAATTCAAAAAGTCTTTTAAACATGGATTTGAAAAAGCCCTTACTCTAATAATAAGGCATAAATATTCTCTTTCATGTGGATCAAATACCCTATGATAATTTCTAATTATCTGTGTTGGGAGCTACAAAATCTGCCCTCCAAAAACGGAGGATAAAATGGGATCTTACAGGTATCTAATGCATAGTTGAGTGAGTGCAGTTGCTGGTTCAGTGGCTTTGCCCCAATGCTTGATCTGCATCTGAATTGTACTTAGGTAAATGAAAACTCAAAATAGTTACTTTCCAGCTCATCCTTGCAACTAAATGCTATCTGACCACAACAATCATGAGAGAAACATGGTAGAAAATCTTCCCACATGGGCACCTTCTTCAGGAAACTAAAAGTTGATTCATGTCCTTTAATTGAGAAATCAGCAAAAGTTATAACCATTGAAATCCAATTTCAGTGTATCCCTGGGAACAAAAGTAAGTAATCATGCTATCTTATCAAGACTCCTATTTTGATGTCCCACATTGCTGGTGTTGAATATCCAATATATTCCTGATTAATTTAAAAATGTAATAAAAAATATAAGATTTTCAACTTCTAGTTTTCATTCTTTACTACGTACCCTTTTTATCTCAAGCAGGCACTGCAAGAACATTCTGCTTTGTTTCTGGCTCAAATGATGTGTTCTTTCTGAGAAAACCAGGGATGTGACCATGGCGCATGAAGGGTTTTAATGGCAAAGCTGCACTTACTGACTTTTTTGCTATTCACACTCTTTCCATAGGGTGTTGCTATGATATTAAACAGATTACTACTGGGACTCAATGCATGTATAGAGAAAGGTTTAAGGGTCTCTGCCTATGTTGCTTTGCCCATTGTCCTATGCAGCCCAAGTCTGTTGTACTTCACCAAGCTGGTGCCGTAGTGCATTAGTGTCGAGAAAAATTGTGACTACTTTTTCAAAAGAAATCCACTGAATGGAGTCTTGCAGCTTGTACCACAAGTGTTATATTCTTTCATGAAGGTGATTTGACTAAAATTTATATGTACATTGCAGCATTCAATTACTGTACACAGTAGCTGCGCAGATGGCTCTCTTTTAATTAGAGTATTTAGTACATCTTCTGCATAAAGAACCAGGCAATGAATAAGGAGGAATTTAATGAAAGTAACTAAAAAAAGGAAATAGTTTACTGGAAGTTAAAAAGAAAAAAAAAAAAAAAAAAGATAATAACTTAGGATGCAATTCTTGCTAAGATTTCCTGCTCATTGAACATAGCTTTTCAGCAAATATGAGGGAGAAATCTTTGCAGATCTGTGGCCTTGGGGAAGCCTTGTCAAACACTAAGAATCTGCAACTAGCAACTGTAAAGAACACAAAGTTACTATAACCTGAGATCCTGGCGATTTTATAACTATAATGCAGTTGCTGATCTAGTTGGTTTGAAAAGCACCAGCATTTACTTATGTGGCCTTTGCTCTAATTGGAAAAAAAAAAATCACATATAATATAAGCATTTTAAAGAAAAAAATGCCGCAAGACAACACAATTCTTATATGTACTTAAATTCACTGCTGTCAGGCATAAATGTTTGAATAATACAAACTTGGTCAAGGAGGAAGTTGCTACAGGTCATTAAGGATAGTCTTCTAAAAGGGAGGTTCACTCTCTCAGCAGGGCTGGTAATATAAGCCATGCTCACATAGAATATAGAAATTCCAGCATTTCTGTATTCTAAACTCTTCAGTGAATTTTAAACATTATAATGATGGCTGGACTTACCTGGTAGACCGGGTGGGGTTTTCAGATATTTCCCATTAAAATGTTGAATTACTACTTCACATTTTTCTGTAGACTCCATTCTGGAAAAGAGAAGAAAGTGGGATGAGGGTAGAGGCAATTCGTGTTACTAGGCTGCTATAAAAGTGCTCAGTCAGCAAAAAAAAAAGCAAAAGGAGGAAAAAAAGCACAAGCACAGATGCTGAGAGACACCTTCAAAGCTGTTCTTGTGGAGAAACTGGTTGAGCTCATTATGGTATGGTGTGGCTTGGGAGGAGGACCTGCCACCCCCAAACCTGCAGCTGCACTCCCAGCTGTGTGTGAGCTGCAGCAGTGTCAATGAACAGTCCCTTTTTGGCTCTAGGGGATCACCCTGAACAAGGACATTCTTTATGCTCTCATGTGCTGCTTGGAAAGGCAAAGGACGTGTTTCTAGATGCCTTGTGCACCAAAAATAACTTCAAATAGCATGAGAAAACCCCCACAACACGATTTTTAGAACAACACATAGGATTAAGCAACAAATATTAAGGTTTACAATGTTAAAAAAATAACCTGCAAAGACAGACTGTATAGTGAAGACAATGCAGATATGCCTATTACAGCATAAAGCTAAATTTTGCGTGAAGACTAATTTACATGTAATACTGGTAGGTGAAATGCCTTACTGTTTATCTCCTATGACCTCAAGATAACTTTCAGAAATTAAAGCATTAACAGTGAACTGGTACACATATTTTTGACGGAACTGTAAAGAATACAAAGCTGCTAGTCAAATCCCAAACCATGTTTATATCACATCTGGGAATCCACCATTCAGGTCTTGTAAACTGCCTGCACACTAAGTCATAGAACAATTGATACAATTTGCTACAGAGTGGTATAGAAAATTCAAAGAGAAGAAAGAAAGAAATGAAAAGCTAATAAGCAAGCAAAAAGAAAAGGAAAATCACACTGGTCTTGTTTTTCTTAGAAAAAATGGTTTTTAAAACTCATGTTCAATGTTCCTTCAATACACCAGTGCTTACAGGTACTCTCTGCAAAATAACTCCAGTGACATAAATATTGCTTACTTCTCATCAGTCTAGATATTTTTAAAATTAATTTATCCACCACACTTCTTGTTACATGGTTTTGGGAAAGAGTGGCTCACACAGAGCAGTAGTTTGTCCTCCAGGGTTCAAGTTTGCCAGAGTTCAAAGGAATTACCCCCACTACTACCAAGAAAACAACAAATTAAAAAAAAATCCTGATTTGAATCATTAAAAACTGTCCCTTCCAGGTCGTATCACTGCATATTCTGTGGGCTGGGCCATTTCTACAAGCACAAAAAGACAGAAACTTAGATTGTTCACTTTGGCTTCATTCAGATTTAACTAAGCGACTGTCTGCACTGAGCCTTTAGAGACTCTTGTCTCTGAAAGAATAAATGCAATAAAAGTCTGTTTTCTGTAGCTGCAGGCACTTGATGTCAAACCATGTTATGTTGCACCACACAGCAGTGACAATTTCATTTTAATACATGGGGTACATTTTAACAAGCCAAAGCAGTCCCTGCAAAGAATGCAATATATAAGCTGCCAAGTGAAAGAGACTCAGTGCACTTCGTGCATTTTATGTGGGAAGAGAATAAAAGTGAAACCCACAGTGTTCTGGGATAAAAAGGCCATCATTCGAATACCACTCTGAAAAAGAATGTGCACATTTTCGTCTCAAGTTTCACAATTAACGGCTCTCAAATGCCATTGCTAGCTATCTATACTCTGGCACACGCTTCACTTGAAACCGACACTGGCATTAACAACTCAGTTTGAAAAGGCAACACAAAAGACAAAGCTGCCTATACACGTTCCCTTCAGATGTGTTGCTGAGTAACAACTGCATTCACCCCTCCCCTACCTGAGTCCCCATGTGCTTTCTGCTACTTGTGCCTGTAGGGTAGATGGCATCTATCCCAGGGCCACCTCAGTATGAATCACAATTTACACTTGTCCACAATACCCGTTTTTAAGAAATAACCCTTTCAAACTGTGTTCTTCAGGATGATTAGCTTACTGACTGGGAAGAATGTGGGGTATAGAACAACCAGACGTATTACTAAAATTGCCTGACACTTGCCGTCACAAGACCCTAGTTTTAGTTTAGTTAAAATTCTGATCAACATCAGCAACCTAGGTAGCAGTGTCTATGGCAGGTGCCTACCCATGAACTGAACCTGTCTGTACACATCAATTCAGACATTCCTTTTTCTCTTCTCACTTGTTTTAGCCATAAAGACTAGCCATATGTGGGAAGAGGCCCAATATAATAAATATACTTTTCTTAGGTCAATACCAATAAATTCTACCTAGTTCTTCAAAAAGCTGCGGTACTTGCCTACTCTAGAGTGTGTTTGGAAACGCGGGGGAAATGGACAAAATGTGCTCTTTGTCATGAATTTATTCTTCTTGTCTGAGATAGAAATGTTTCAAAATGATGGTTGAAACTGGTATTTAATAAAAGTATCATTAAAAGGATTGTTACTTGTCAAAAGTTAGCTTGCAGGGAACAGGGTTTCTACAAAAGAATGTCACTGGAGCATGGGTAAATTTGGGGGAAGAGCACTCAAATCTATTTTTCTTAGTGCTGGGTTTTCTTTCATAACTGATAGATCAAAAAATGTGGCAGATGACAATATTCTAGAGAAAAGACAAAGACCTTAGAAGCTTCATAACCTTCTATTGGAAGATACAGATATTCAACTCTCTTGCTGGAAAGGGGAGGACATTGGCTTTACATGGTAATAGAAATTCTAGCTGATCAGATAAGTCACAAAAAAATCACAAAAATAGTTGATCAGATAATTCAGAAGTACCATTTTCAAAATCCCTTCACCAGAATGTTTTTGGTGCTCATCCTAATAGGATCTTAGGTAATAATTCATGTTTAAATGCAATTTGGACTTAACTATAATGCATCTGAGTATTATTTTGAATCAGGAAATGCACTGCAGAAAATAATAAAAATTATCAAAGCCACAGACCAGATTTTTATGATATTTAGAGGTATAGATAATCATCTAAAACAAACTATCAAAATTATAATTTATTTTCACCTGTGTTTATATAATTCCAGCTTTCAGAAACTGAACTGTAAAGTTCCCAAATACAGTGTAACTAGATTGTCCATACACTATCTACTTGGAAAGGAAGTGATTTTTAAAAAATATGAAAAGGAAGACTGTTTTTATGACTGTTTTCTAGCCATAGTTTGTAAATTTGAGTTATCTCGATATGACTAGTAAAAGATCAAACAAACAAACAAAAAAGGGGGGGGGGGCTTAAGAAAGTATCGCAACCAAATAATGTGATGTTCATGTCTTGCTAATACTTAAAAATAAAAGCATATTACTCTCTTTACAGATCATAGTGGCTCCAATGAAGTCATTATGTGCTGTTGTAATACAACAAAAGAGAACCTTTACCGTAAAAAAATAGAAAAAATAAAAACGAAAAGGAATTCTTTTTAAAACCAAAAGCTCCTACACATGCTTATTATAAAGATCGATGCAGTGTCAAGAAATAACTTCATAAATTTATATACAAGGATTAACATGTGGACTACATAATTATTACACAAGAAATATTCAGTACCATGTAATTACCAGTTAGTGGTAAAACATGGGTTTGGTTTACATATACCCTATAGTCACACTACCTAATAATAATAATAATGTAAATGAGAATCAAGCCTATAATTTTTTTGTATACTGAGTAAATATTTAAAGATTAAATTGTTACTACAACATTTCTGTTATGACCGCAATATGCCCATGGCAGGGGGGTTGGAACTAGATGATCTTAAGGTCCTTTCCAACCCTAACTGTTCTATGATTCTATGATTGTTGTTTTCATGTATTTATAAAGGCATGGGTAATAAAGCTTGGGGGCAATGTTTCTTTACTTTTTAAGGCATTTTACAAAGATGGAAGTAGGTGGGTAGTAGCAATATTATATAGTGGAGGACTCCAAAGAACTGAGGCTATAGTTAGAATACACACTTGAAAAACTCAATTTCTTTAGCATATCAAAAAGATGACTGGGGGGCAGTCTAACAGCAGTGCATAAGCACCTTTGTGTGGAGAATAAACTAGGTACTAAGCAGTTCTTTAATCTTGCTAAGAAAGTTGTGACAAGAACCAGATAAATTTGAAAAAGAAATTAGGCAGAAACCTTTAACTACAAGAAGATGAGCCACTGGCACACATTAAACAGAAAAGATGGCTTTTTTTTTTTTTTTTTTTTTCTGGTTGATGTGTTGAAATCACTTCTGAAAGTCATATTCTAGTAAAAGACAAGCGTTATCTCAATTGTGGGTAAGTGGGTGCACTTCAACTTCACGAGATACAAAAGAGGTCAGAGAAAATGATCTCCAGTCTTAAATACTCCAAAGCTACAGGACAGGTTTGATTAGTATGAGGTTTCTTAGCATCTCCTTATGTTCAATTCTTCATCCTTCTATGTCAACATGTTCACTCATTTCTTTAATTTATTCTGCTAATTTAATTCCAGGCATTCTAAGAGCCTGATATGGCTGCAACTTGTGATTTTCTTCTCTCCTGTAACTGACTTAGCTATGCTGTGTCCCCAGCTTTTCAGCTAGTAAGAGATTGCTTCCAGATGTTTGTGATTTTTGGTTTGAATATATTTTATGCTGGAAAAACTGTTCCCTTTGTCACTTACAGCCTAGGAAGAGATATTAATTTTGACAAGTTCTCCTCATTGCTCATAAATAATGTCTTTTCCCAACATGTCTTGTGTGCATATTCTTCATGTTCAGTCCTGTTTCCATGAACAACAGGAGGTTGTTTATTATCTCAGATGAATATACAAAATCTGCAGAAACCTCTCTGGTGAGGACAGGATAGGCTCCACTTCTCCGAGGATATGGTCCGTGCAGCACGGTCCGTTATGCCAAGGTGGCCATTTTGAGCTGCCTGAGGGAGTACCTCTGCATAGAGCTACATTGCTTTCCATAGAGAAACCTCTTTGTTACAGAAGAAATCCAATGTAATTAAATGACACCTACATTATCCTGAACCCCTTGAAAGATGCACAGCTTCCTTTGAGAAAAAGAACATACAAATTAAAGCCTTGGCTCTCCTGTTTTGTTTCAGTGGAAACTGGAGCACATCCATTTCTATTGAAATCCATGCAAAACTTCTATAAATAGAAAAATAATCCTGTGGGGGCTCAAAATCTTGTTTCCCATTTTCTGTTGCTCCATTTCAGTAGCTAAGTTGAGTACTGTTTCCCAAGAATAATTTTAAGACATGTAAAATGCAGACAAGCAGGAGGTAAGTTTAACAAAAAACATATGCAGGCAGAGAAAAGCATCTCATTGGAAGCTTTTCCAGAAGAACAAAGTACGGAAAAGACAAGGATGAACCCAAAGTCCCAACAATGAAGTGGGTAAAAGCCTCACTACAGACACCCCCCGCCCTCAGCTCTGTCACAAAGGAATGGAAGCGTGTCCTTTATACTTCATTTTGCTTTGAGACGATACAGACAGCTAATGGAGAATCTTCTGACTTTGGTCGTTTGCTGGGAACAGCATGATAACACTCTTTTTTGACAGTTTGTGTTGGGCAAATTTTCTCATGTTACTGCAAAAGAATAGTATGAATACATGGTCATTTCCACCTAGACTCAGGCTGATTTATGCTACTGTCTTCACAGTCTCAGGTTAAGTATTATACTGGTGCCCGCCAGCAGTGCAATACTTGACTGTCTGACTGTCGGCATTTCCATCATAAATTTCTGGTTTCAGAGGCTTATGACTTCATTGTAAAATGTCGCTTGGGGGTGAATCTTGCAAGGTCGTTTTAAGTTACAAGAAAGAAAACAAAATTAAAAAGTTAGTGCTTTCTAACTCTTTCTTTGCACTTTATCATTTAAAAGGACCTAAAAAATGCTTGCTCCGCTACTCATCTAAGTGTGGTACACATATGTATGGTATTATTAATATTAGTATCTCTATAGTAGGTTACTTAAATAATACTGAACGGTATTTTACTGTGGGGCTATAAAGTACAATTTTTATTTCATTGATTCAGTGGTATCAGTAAGTCCCTCCCTAAGGTATATCCCAATGCCTCCTTGCTCCCTTTTCCATGTCCCAAGGAGTTCAATTAAACTCACAGTACCTCAGGCTTGGATTATGGGAATTGCTCAGCTAAATTATCTGATGGCACCCAACTTTCCTATTCCTCCTTCTTCACCTTGAAAGGCCTCTTATCCATTTTCATCCTACAGAGTCTCATTGATATTTGTCCCTGAATCCTGTCCCTCTTGTCCCTCTTGGGAGTTTGCTTCTCCCTGAAAGTGCAGCTCCATGCTTGGCATTTTCTTAGGGATGTACTAAGTCTACCAAAATTTGGTCCAGGTTGATATGCCAGATGGAGAGGTGAGGGTCTTGGAGATACATTCTTTTACAGACCTCCCCAGCACCTTGCAGAGATGCTACGCGCCCCTTCCAAGGTGGGGCTTTCAATGGAAATTTACCACCACAGGCATTGGAATATTTTAGAGATAACACACAAAGTCTTTGGGACATATTCAGGATTTCTAGTTTCATCTGAGATATCAATTACAAAGCAATTTCCTGGATAAGATGAAGGATGTGACAGATCATTATTCTGACTGAAAGTAGGAATGATCCTCATAATATCTAAGCCTGCACTACCATCCCAGATGATGGATTTGTTCAAGCTAAATTTATAGCACCTTTTCAAATGCCTTCAATTAAACCCTTGAATGAAGAAGAACAAAGCATATCCCCTCTTCACAAATACAGCCTTAAACTGCCTGAAGTTCTTTATCCCCCATTGCTGCTAATGCTTCTCTGCCTCCAAAGTAGCATCATCTGATCCTCAGAAATCTTCCCCTAAATATTCCCCCTTTCTTTTAGCAAGATGGCACCGCTGCTTTGGCTCCAATGTGATTCTGTTACTTCTTTATCTTCTCCCACCTTAACATCTGGAACCACCCTTTATGGGCCTGTGGAAAGCCAGGTCTTCCAGCAAATACAGTTACCTCTTATAAGAGACAACACATCTTCGGGATAAAGTTAAATATTTCCCTCCATGCACTCAGCACCTTTTCGTGTCCAGTAATTCCAGCCTCCCTCAAAGACTTTCTTTCTTACTACCTCTGATATGCTTTTTACCTAAACCATCACCAGCAATATTGCTAATGTCCTGTTTGCAAAAGTCAAATCATAAGAGATCAGCTTTGAAACTGCATCTTGAAAAAAGTCTTCAAATCCAGTTCCTTCAGCTTTTTTGCCTTTGCTTTTTTTTTGAGGATGAAGGACTTTGCTTTTGTTCTAAGCTCTGAGGAATCCACTTACATGTTTTAAATGAAAGATCAGATGCTGAACTCATTAG
This sequence comes from Coracopsis vasa, assembly GCA_026283785.1. Taxonomy (NCBI): domain Eukaryota; kingdom Metazoa; phylum Chordata; class Aves; order Psittaciformes; family Psittacidae; genus Coracopsis; species Coracopsis vasa. The sequence continues at coordinate 33,085 of JANHGB010026200.1, forward strand.
ATGACTTCCAGCAATGGGGATTTAAGAGAAACACCTACAGTTTTAAGTCTTGTGATGAAATCCCTGTGTGTAGGAAACCACTGTGTCATTCCCTCTTTTGATATCTTAAGACAGACTGAACTCAAAGCTTTTCATCCGCACCACCTCCTTTTCCAGTTCCTTATTTCTAGTATTTCTTCTGCCTTCTCCTCCTTCTAATTTCTCTCTTTGCTATATGATAGGCTGTGTTTAGTCCCACTTTCTGCTTGCCTGTGTCAGCAGAAACCCAGGCTGCCAAGTGACAACAGCAGCACGAGCCCTGCAGAATGCCAGGTCCCACAGATAACCTGGACCCAGTTAGCACGGCTTTGAAGTACAAAGCATGGGCTGGGGTGAGGCAGAGGCAGGTGTCCAGAGGTTCTGCCAATTCCCTTTCAACTGGAAGAACTTCTGTGGAGCCACAGTCGGAGTCTAAAGCTTCCTTTCTCTGGCCCCTTGCTCATAACTGTCCTCCCCAGATTCTCCCCTGGAGCATACCTAGGCACAGTTGGGTTCAAGCCACAGTGAAATGCTCTAGAAAGTTTTGGGAAAATATGTCCAGTTTCTTTTGAGGGATGCAAAAGAGATACTATCACAGCTGAAAAAAGGGAGCTAGTTTTGTACATGCATACTTTAAAGGAGGCTGAACTCTCATGTGGCCAGACATTGCTCAGATAATTTTCAGCCAAGAACATTTTAAGTTACCTTGCTTATAAGTAGCCACCTGCAGTACTATAAAACTACTAATCATTTCCATTTAGCAGAAAAATCTGACAATAGCTGTCTACCGGAAGTCTTTACTTCCATTTGCTTTCTGAATATACTTATTTTGAGATTGATTAGTCACATAATTGGACAGAATCAAAATGTAATGTTTAATCATCATAGCAATTAATAACTTTGAAACACCAAATCTCAAAATTGCTGGATGCTGCATCATTTTAGTGTGTGCAAAGTTAACTTTTTCTCCTGTGCTTCTGTAGTTCAGTTAAGAGCTGTGCTAAGCAGCATGGCACAATCCACAAGCAGGCAAGATATACTGCGATAAAAGTCCCCAGGTCAGAAGGTAGCGGATAATTGCCAGGATCACCACATGGGTTGCTGATCTGAACTTCTAAAATTTTATCTGGACTGAAATACAGCTACCATCTCCTACCTGTATTGCATTTATACCCACTCAGCATGTGCTCACACTGTAGATAGACTAGAACAAAAGCTTCCTGACTACAAGCAAAACTAAACAGATTAATCTATTTGGATTGATGTGGAGGAGAAAAGATACCAAATAGCACTGTATTACAAAAAGGTCAAGTGGCCAAGTAATTAGATCTTATACTGATAATCCTGCAAAGACAAGAGTCGGCATTCAACCACGGTTCTGAATTCCTGGCCTTGTTCAAGTCAATGGGAGACCTGCTGTATACTTTGATGGAGCAAAGGCTTTACCCCTCTACCGTTTGCATGGGGAATTACACAACCTTCACGTTAGATCACTAAAGATTTCTTGAAATTTGTACCATAATTACATTTCCACACAGAAAGTCAAAATGTAAGTTTATCCCTGAGTTACACTAATCTCTACTTAGTGAGCTAGAAAAAATCATGTTATTATCTGCAAGAATGCATAAGGAACAGTGTGTCATCTTTCAGCATAAATGTTTTGCCTTTTCCCATTTGAATTCAGACAACATTATCTTAACCTTCTTCATGCATGATGATCTTTCACATCAAGGACAGAGATAACACTATAATGTCACTTATCTTGTAAGCCACCTTTTTATCATACAGTACCCCATTTCACTCAGTGGTGTTATGACACTTAACATAAGTGCCATGACACAGCAAGACATGGCGCATTTCAAAGAAATTCTCAAGATGACTAAGTCATTTTGCCTTCTCTACAAAGCACAATGTTATGAATATTCTGCAAAACCAATAATTTGTTACTTTTCCTTTTATTTTGAAGCAGAAAACTGAATTCTGATTCAGTTTTCTGCTTCAAAATTCAGTACAATTGCAAATTTCTCTACTTACTTGCTTTTTCAATACCTTTCTATATATATAACTCTATTCCTTGGCTTTTCAAAAGAAAACTATTTGATTTAAGAATATTTCAAGCTGAAGAGAATCTATATAATTATTCCCTGAGAGTAAACATGGAAATTTGTCTATCTGTACTGACAATGAAGTACAGGGTGATAATATGCTGTTCATTCTGTCAAAATATCTAACTACTCCGACAGGGTTTATTATATGCAAATATTTCTTCTTAAACTCTTCTCACAGGCTTGAGTTCTCTGCAGCTTTCAAGGAAGTCATGTTTCTTCAGTTATAGCTCCTCCCCTTTGCTCTTCCAACTGATAAATTTACTTTTTCCTGTTACAAAATCTGTGCTAAACATTTAAACAGTTTCTTCACCAAGTGTGTGCTTCCGGCTGTAGAACATTAATTATTATCCAAGCTTAATAATGCATGGATAGATCACTGTTCCAAGAGATTTTTATTTACATACACATACATGTAATGAACTATATTTAGAACAATGAAATGAACATCCTTCTGCATTGGTATTCTCCAGTTTGGTGGAAAGAACAGATACATGATCTGATAAAGATGCTGCTCTGCATTCTGAATAGCTTTGAGACTTCTAAGTTACGAAATAGATAGCATTTGTGAAGGACCAAAGCTGAAAAATGTGAATGAACCAAAAAAGTGTAAAGGTTTCACCTGGCAAAGCCGACTCCTCTGCTGACTCCATTAGCATCTCTTAATATTCTGGTGGAAATGACATGTCCAAAGGGTTTCAGCATATTCTCCAGTTCCTGCTCATCCATGGAAACGGGTAAATTTGAGATGTATAGATTTGTGGGATCTTGCTCTTGTTGCTATGACAAAATGAGAGAAATATCCTCCGTTAGACTGAGTACAATAGAGTAGCTTATGGCTCATACAATGAGGGCTACTCAAAACAAGACCAAGCCAAGAATTTATAGTTGCATTAGAAGCAAAGCTGGGCTATCTGTTCATGACAACAACGTATCTGCCAAATTTCTGCAAACTTTCATGCACGTGCTTAATTCTGTGTGTGATTCTTACTGAATTCAGTGATGCCACTCATTTATAGAAAATTACTCATGCACAAGTATTCTCGTGTTTGTGACCTGATTTAGCAAACAGATTGTGAAGAAAACATGATTTCCACAAATGTGCTCACTGGTAACATAAACAAAGAAAGAAAACTCAACACGTTTTAAGCAGATGTGCTTTCCAGCCTGCAGACTTCCCGTTCAACCTGCTCATCATGAGCAAGCTTCACTGAAAACACACAACAGTTTCCATAGTACTTTTTTGGGTTTTTTTCCCCATCAGAAATGTCTTGGTTGATAATGTGGAACAAGACCTAACTGGACTGGGGGGAGCTCTGCAGTTCAATCTAAGGTCCTGCTGAGACAGGTCACATGTTTATTCTCAGACTGAATTAAAGTATCTTACAAAATACAGCCTTTAGTATAAATAATTAAGAAAGCAAAATTGAAGACATCTTTCTCATTGTAATTTGGATTTTTAGGGTAAACTTTCATTTTTGGCAATCATTCCAACTCCTATTCTTTCTTGCTGAGCTACTGCTGCTGAAACACAAAAGAGGCATAGATGCTATATGTCAAATAAATGTATTAAAGCAGTAAATAAAAACCTTGTCTAAAGACAGCCAGGTCTTGATTACATTAAATCAATTTAGTTAAGCCCTTGCAAATTTTCATGGCTCTGTTTCCATTTTCACTGATATGAACTTTACATAGTATCTGATCACCTGTCAGTACTGATTGGGACCAGACATGACTACATAATTTTAGCTAATGCTTAATAACCAAAAACACAAGATACAATCTTTATGCTGTGCAGTAAGCCAGACAATACCTTACCTGTCAAAACCCTCTGAGACAGATTTTTGGATTCTTTTTTGTTACACATTTTAATGGGCAGAATTAATTTTTACTCGTGCAACACAGAGTTGACAACAGTAGTGCCTTTTTTTTTGCTATGAGGTGTCCTAAAACCAGATTAATAATCTTACAGCAGCACCACAAACTTACATTGAAGAAATTACACAAAGTCCTGCAGCCATCTGCAGGATGGGGCAAAACCAAGATGCCTGCTCCATCACTGCCTTGCACATTCAAGGCCTTGAGAATGGAAGGAGAAATCATTTCAAGCTGTGATTCATGCGCCCCGTCTTTGCAAGGACAAGAATGACTAAGCAAAAAAGTCTAGCATGGTTAAACACTGGAATCAGAAGTCAAAGAAAGTTTTCAGCTTTCCTTACCCCAGGCTCAAGGGAAACTTTAGCCCCTTTGGATGAGAAGAAAAGCTGCAAATGGATACTCAAAGGGTCAGAAATGAGAAGGCGCATAATGCTGTTTTACTGCATAATTTGGATTCTGGCCTAACAACTGCAAACACTTGCTTTTGGACATGCTGCTTAATGCTCATTGCCTTCTAGGTTTGCATCTCCAGACCCATTTACCCCACGAAACACCACATTACTATGTAGGTCAAATTCTCCACTGTTTTACAAAACAGAAATACAAGAACAACGTATGAACGTTTTCAAGCTGCTCTCTATAGAAATATCCAGTTATTACCATGCTTTGTAGTAAAGGACAGAGGAGACCAAAACCACACACACACATGAAGAGTTAACTTACTGCAAATTGAACTGAAGTTACAAACTCCAGAACTAGAAAAACATTCTTTCCCTTTCCAGTCATCTTTCCCTGCAGTTATCTTCCTTTCGCTCACATCAATTTACATTCATACGGTTTCAAAAGCCAGTTCCTCTCCAATAACCCAAAGATATTAGTGAGGGGTCAGAACTGGTACAGTACTGACAACATGAGGAAAATCATGCAAACAGTCCTGGAAGGAAGGTAGGCAAGAAAAGAGAGGAATATGAGCTTCAGATTACACTTTCAGCTTTGGGAAAAACTAACAAGCAAAAATCCGAAACATTTTCTTTCTCCTTTACTTTTCTTCACATTGTTCGCCTTTTCTGTGTGCAAACTATTTAAGTTTCATTGCTTGTTACTTCCCTTTACACACACCTCCCCCATACATGCCACAGAAAAACAGAAAGATATAAGACTTAGGAAGCACCTTCATGATTTCCAAGTACTTTGAAAATGTGAGCAACAGAGGCAGTTAAAGCAGAGGCATTACAGAAGCAAGTGGAAAGGTTTGCAATTCCAAATAATCACACTGTTATGCAAACCTCTACTCATTGATTGGCTAGGGGCTTCAATTCATCAACCAATCAGTGCTCAGTGATGGACATCCCTTGTCAATATTTAGAATGAATATGCAGATGACATCGCTATAACCAAAGGAAAGACTAATATGAAGAAAGCAGAGTTATACACCAGTAGCTGCACAAGAGTCATTGCTTTTACTGAAGCAATTCAGTCCCACAGAATATTAAAATGAGAACTTTTATTTTGACTACTCAGTTTTCAAGCTGGGGCAAGCAAATAGAACAAGTAAGAACTGCCGTCAATGTGTCTCACTTCTGGAGCAGGAACACATGAGCCTTTTAACTGTGTTAGAGATTAAATGCCATTATTTTAAACATCTGTGGAAAGTTTAGCTACACTCTGAGGATGAATGAAAGACTAGCAGGCCATAATAATTCTCTCACAAGGATTTACCCAGCCTATCTTTTATCAACACGGTAAACAAGAGCTGCAAGCAGAAAGAGACAGATGAGGCCACTCATGCTACCTCCACAGCACAACAGTGTGTTCTAAGAAAGGAAAAAAACCACAATATTTTTCCTTACTATACAAATATAACATTTAGAGAAATACCCCTTTCCTTTACAGAGTAATATCACCTCACAGAAGCCATACCTCAAACACAAACTGAAAACAAGATGAAATCCTTCCCAGTGATGAAGCCTGGAGCTGAGCAGGCTGTGCAGGAGCAGTGAGGAGCCTGGCTGTCCTGTCACCATGCAGCCAGATCCCACAGCCACCTACCCTCATAAACCCCAGTTTCTCAGGTTCAGCTCCCCCTCCCAGCCTCTGGCACCAGGGCTCCTTGTGATCCTTTTCAGTTACACAGAGTCACCTCTGTAGCATGGAGGTGCTGACATATGCTCATTATTTTGCCTGAGTATTCTCATCACAGATTCCCCAAGCTCCTGCATGAGATACTCGCTTCCCCAACCCAGTGTAACTGCTGAGCTTTCCAATGTGAAAGGCAGGTGTCCTCCTGTTCAGAATGTGCCTCTTTGCTGTCAAGATAAGCCCAACCAGAACCATAAGTCCAAGCACTCCATGAACTGCTAGCCTTTCATAATCCTAACTAGTTGATAGTCAGGTTTCTGCCATCACTGAAGGATAACATTCCAAGGTTGCAGGACTGATGGTGTGTGGATCCACACAGTGTAGACAAGGCTCCCTCTATCTCATGTAATACTTCCTTTGGCTTTTCACTAAGCATTAAAAAATGCTACTTCCCACCTTGGGATGCTAAAATCCTATTTATTATTGTGTTTGGTCCCAAACGGGACTGACCAGTCATCAGTGAGAAAGCTGAAAGTCATTCATGTGATACGGTCATTTCAGAACTGCATTTTCCTTTTATGCCCCTAATATTCTGGATATGAACAGAAGGGGAGGAGAGGCAGAAAACCACACACTCTCCAGAAACACCTCCAACAACACTGTGTCTCACATGCCCTGAAGCTGCTAACTTAGACCCCACCCAAGCAGGGTCAACAGCCAAGCAGAGCCCACACCACTGCCTGGGCTTTGCAATCCTTGTCCTGCTTTCCCTCTCCAGACCACAGCAGGGACACTAGGCTCACCCAGCACCACAGGGGAATGACACACCTCTTGCACAGCTTCCCAAAGCACAGCATCCTCGCAGGTTTAATCCTCCCATGTGAGAAGGGCCCCCGAGGTGGATGAGGGCCAGCCACTGCATCTGGCTGCCACCCCGGGGGGAAAAGTGGCGGAGGGGGCTGCACTGAGTGGTGGAGGGCTTGCCAAAGTGCAGTGACATGGCTCTTCTGCTTTTCCCAGACAGTGTGTGCCAAATTTAGCTAATTAATGGGTACATGGCAAGGCCAAGTTGCTGCTTCTTGAAGGGAACAGGAAGATAGTTGTGGAGCCTGCCATGTGTGCCACTCATAAAAGCATCACGGCTCAAGGCATGCAAACTTGCAAGTGCAGTCTCAAGGCACTGTCAAAAGCCTGCTCCTGGCTGTCCTTACTGAGATGCATTTTACCCATGATCTCCCATTTGACTGCCCAAGAAAGGTCACATTTCCCAAGTGCACTGCAGCCCCAGAGAAATGAGGGTGAACTCATACAGTCAGGCCCAATGCTCTGAAATCCTGACATAGCCTCAAATCCTAGACTGAGCTCATTCTGGCATCCTGGTGCATGCCAGGCTGAGTGGGTACATGGAGTGTCAAAGAAAGGGCAAACAACAGACATGCCAGACCAGTGCAGGGATTTTTGCAACTCCCTTTGCTCCCACCCCAGCCTGTTTCACCATTGTTGTAGCCCAAATACCTTAGCTGTTCTGGTCTGTGGGCTCCAGAGGCATTAGCTGCACGCGTATGTTGTAGTTAGGCCATTCTGGCTGAGGGGGCGATAGACAGTCCAAAACTGGTCAAAATCACAGGTAGGAAGGCTTAAACTTTTGAATATTGCCAACTAACAGTAAGTCAAATCCAAGTTCTCAATTAGTTTAGAGCGTTTCCAGCATTCAGCAGCAGGCATCCTGCTGCAAGGCTCTGGAGTTCAGCAGTTGGGAGCAGTTGTTCCAGGGAAACAGCCAGAAATATCACTGTCTTTTAGCAAGAACTGGGCCAGTCACTAAGCTCCCAAGGCCTGTGCCAAGAGGCAAAAGAAGTTTATAATGCAGAGGATTTGAAACACACTACACCAATAGCATTTTAAATGGATAAAACCCAGCTGAGGGTGTGCTGCAACTCAGTCTGCTGTTTGCTATGCTGGACCCTCTCAGACACTTTTGAAAGAAATGACAACGCTCAGATGGGATTTTCCCTCCCATCCTGAGATAATCTTTGGAAGCAACACATGAAAAGCTGAAAGAACAATTCCTGCTGGTGCGAGAAGAGGCTGAGCCTCTTTACGTAGTACATTTAGTAATGCATTCTTTAAAGACGTGCTGGGAGGAGCAGGCAGTTTCTGGCTATGATATTTTTCATCAGAAGGAACTCAAACCTCCTGTAATCTCAGTGGTCTGGAAACCGAGTGTGTTTGGTTTATGTGGGAGCCCTATGTACCAATTCTTTTTATTCAACCTAAATTATTTCTCCTTAGAGATGCCTGCTCTGGGAAGCTAAGTGCTGATTATTAGTTCAAACAATTCTTTTTTCCATCTTCTAAACTTACTCTGGGAATATAACTTTGTATGTGGATCAATATGAGATTCTGAATTCCTCTTTTTAAAGATATAATCAATATTTATATGAATAGATCATATGCTTGTCCTTAATAAATTGAGACTTGATCGTACCAACATTGACACAGGTCAATATTACAGCTCACCTTTAAAAGCATGGTCCTGCCTTTATGAACATTTTAGATTCACATTCAAATCACCCTCAATTAGTACTTTCCCCAAAGTAGTTCATTTCTGCCTAATGGTCACTGTCCAGGTCTTCAGGCTATGTATGTAACTTACCTCCTTCAAAGATCTTGGTTGAACTTCTGTTTCCCCTCAACATAAAAATACTTCGGCTTTTTATGGAAAAAGCCATTTATGTGGAACCAGTTATATGAAACCAGATCATATATATGGAAACATTTATATGCCATTTCATAAATTTTCCAGTGTTCACTCAGTATTTTGAAAACTGTAGTTGTACAGTAGCATCAGTCTCATCTTCAGTTTATTAGATTATTTCTAAACTGGATTTGATACAAGCCACTGAGCTTAAATGAAATTTAGAGGAAGCATGTAATACTTTCTCTCAGCAGATTCACATTCAATATCTCTTCTTGTTGTTTTATTATTTAATATTTACTTTTTTAGTACTGCAGATCAGGAGAACTTTCCAGGATATCTGAAATAGACACTAATTTGAAAATTGATTTGATATGCATTTGATCGGATTCACACACCAAAAAATCTGAATTAAAAGACTTTTTCCCCAGTTTTCTATAGTTTCTCCATTTATTCCTGTTGCTTTTTCATATTAATGTGTCATATTTTTGCACATATGTAAAAGATGCTTGATTTTCAAACACGTAAGTTATGAAATTTGCAATTCAGGTGTTTAACTTCACATCTAATGCTTAATATCTGCAAGTAACATTTGGAGAGGTCCTCTCTTCAGGTCCTCTGTCCTATCCAAGCATAGCAGGATGCTCCTAACTTCATTATCACAGTTAGATAGGATGAAGAGGAGATGGTGGCGTGAAAGTTAAAAGAAAGTCACTCCAAAATCCATCACCTCCCGGTATTACAGAAGTGATGGCAGGAAACCCTTTTCTTCCTTCTCAGTGGCAGTGGAAGGGAGGAGTTCTGTGCAGTGGTTGAGGACTGGGATCTTGCCTGTGTAGTCTGTGGGGTGCCTTTCGAACCAATGAAGATACACTGATTTGAATTCAGCAACAGTAACCCTGTCTTCAAAGATTTTTCACATTATTGTTTCTTTTATAAAAAGAGGGAACAAACAAATTAACAAACCCACACGAAACACTTGCTATAGCAATGGTCCAGACCATGCAGCCTTTCAGAACCGTTAATGACAAATTTTGACCATCACTGCAGTAACACGAAATGAACAGAATGAATTGAGTGCAGCTGCCAGGGTTCCCTTTGACTTTTACTTCTCTTTGTGTGGGCGCATTTTTAGCAGTGTAGACAGCTAAATCAATGGCCAGTTAAGTATTGATCCCTGGCTGGTTTCACTCTTTTGTTGAGCAGCACACCAAAAGGGTTACAAGACTCTACAGAAAGCCTAAACTTTGCATGGATTTTATTAGTGCACTAAGCACTGATAATGCAACAGATACAAAAGAAGGAAACCGGTAAAAGTGACGGGGGCCACTTCGTCAAGAGTCCTTCCAAAGTTCTTCCATAGAATCATAGAATTGTTCAGGATGGAAAAGACCTTTAAGATCATAGAGTCCAATCATTAACCTAGCACTGTGAAGTTCACCACTAAACCATGGCATCTTTTAAATATGTCCAGGGATGGTGACTCAACCACTTCCCTGGGAAACCTGTTCCAATCCTTGACAACCCTTTGGATGAAGAAATTTTTCTTAATATTCAGTCTAAACTTCCCCAGTGCAACTTAAGGCCATTTCCTTTTGTACTACTGTTTGCTACTTGAGAGAAACCAGCACCTACCTCACTACAACCTCCTTTCAGGTAGTTGTAGAGAGCTATAAGTTCTTCTCTGAGCCTTCTTTTCTTCAGGCTAAAAAATCCCACTTCCCTCAGCCACTCTTCAAAAGACCTGTGCTCAAGACCCTTCACCAGCTGTGTTGCTTTGACATGCTTAAGTACCTCTATGTCTTCCTTGTAGTGAGGGGCGCAAAACTGAACACAGGATTCGAGGTGCAGCCTCACCAGTGCCAAGTACAGGGGGATGGTCACTGCCCTGGTCCTATAAGCCACACTATTGCTGATACAAGCCAGGATACTATTTGCCGTCTTGGCTGCCTGGGCACAAGCTGCTCATGTTCAGTTCTGTCAATCAGCACACCCAGGTCCTTTTCCACCGAGCAGCTTTTCAGCCACTCTTCCCCAAGCCTGTAGCATTGCATGGGGTTGTTGTGGGCTAAGTGCAGAACCTGGCACTTAGAATCATCGAAACTTATACTATTGGCCTTGGCCCACTGATCCAGCCTGTCTAGATCCCTCTGCAGAGCCTCCCTATCCTTGAGTAGATCAGCACTCCCAGCCAACTTGGTGTCCACTGATTAAGACACCAAACAGAACTGGCCCCAGTACTGAGCCCTGGGGAACACCATTTGTGACAAGCCACCAACTGGACTGAACTCCATTCACACCACTCCTTGGGCCTGAACATCCAGCCAGTTTTTTACCCAGCAAAGGGTATGCCCATACAAGCCACAGCAGCCAGTTTCTCCAGGAGAATGCTGTGGGAAACAGTGTCAAAGGCTGCCACTCTCAGGTTTATCTCTAGCAAGCATGGTTTTATCCCTTTCCTCCTTCAGTTTTTTTTGCAGCAGGTACTGCTAGAAGCACTACCTATCTCCTCAACCAAGACCGTGTCTAAATCCTAAAGGGTTTGCAGAAAAAGCACTGAAGAGCAGATGGCATTGGGGTATTCAAAGAAGCTTATTTTGTCTTAGGTACCTTCAAAAGATTTTTTGTGTTGTTTGATGACCTTCCAAAGGCTCCAATATGTAAGGATTTAACATCCTGAGATGTTAAGTCTCTCTTTCACCCTGATACATCTACTTCATGGCAGTCACTGTGCCTTTTTAGAACAATTGCTGACTACATGTTTCATAAATGATCTTCCATTTCCAACCCCACCCAACTTTTACACAATAGTTTAAAATTGATTAGCAATGTGCTTTTTTGCACAGCGGTGCAGGATATTCGGCCTCAACATAATTATCCAACTACTGTACAGAAATAATTAAGCCAAATCCATCAAACATTATAAATATAGCTAAAACTAATCCTGCAGCATGCATTTTCTGTGTCAGCTTCATTATCAACAAGTCAGGTCAAAAGCCTGTTAATAATGACAAGGACACTTTCTGAAAAGACACAGTGGTTCTGCACATGAACACAGAGAACATAACTGCTATTCTGAAAAAAAAGCATTTTCCAAATTATTTTAAGAAGTATCTTATTGTTATTTGCATGAGCAAATTTAAGCACTTCTGAGCTTTATAATGACCCAAGAATTAAACTCCTGCCACTAAAAATCCTTTGCCTGGGACCACCTAATCAGGAATGAGATGTGACTTTGGCACCCAACCTTACTGTGCCATCACTGAAGCTCTCTTTGTAGCTACTTCTTAAACAAGGCATAGGCTAAAATTTGCTTTACCAAGTTTTGTCAAAAAATTGCAAACAAGCAAATTTCTAAAAACAATGACCTATTGAGAGAAAAAGAACAAAAGTATTGTAGGAAATTATTTGTCACAAACACCTGTATCAGCTCCATAGTAGAGTATTATTTATAACTACTGTTTTAATTAAAACCATGTACTTTAAAAGAGTTTACAGTTTATATATGCCTGATATTTCTTCTCATTGTGTAAACTATGAGAGTGCTGTGCCGTGCTGTGTAAGCTGAACTCAGCTTTCTTTTAATTAAGTTTGTTCATGGACAGCACAGCATTTGCTAAAGCTAAATATTGCTGGAACCAAATTGTTACTGGTCTGTCCAGCACAGAGCTGCTGCAGAACCTTCCATCATGCCTTTCATCTGCCCATGGTGATTTGATTTGCCCTTCAGCTCGTGTGGCAAATATGGACTTGAGTCACTATGGTCACTGCTTCAGAGCACTGCATAAGATACATGGTATGTCCTTTTATGTCCACCAAATACAATCATAACCAGAATTATCAGACTGATATAAAACCCTATTTTTTATACTTCTGTCATTACAAGGTGAGATTTTTTAGAAATCCTTACTTCTTAGCTTTCCTAGAAACAAATTTCCACAATTTCCACAGTGCACTGCGGCCAAAAAGGCAGCTCAACCTCGGAAAAAATCACTGTGTCACTCTAGCTCTGAAGGTGTTCAGTTGTCTCCATATTCTCTTTGACACTTGTTTTAACAACTGATTTGCTGTTAAGTAAGAATCAACTAATAACCTCAGATTATCTGAAGCTGTCTGTAACAGTTTCTGAAAATGCTGCAGTCTCCTAGCAGTGAACCCTAAATGAGAAACTCACTAATGGCCCCAGGAAGCCAAAAGGTGATTTGCCTGATGAGTTGCAATCTAAATTGAACACCTTACCTATTTATTTTGATCTGTCACTGTGTCCTAGTGAACTTAAGACACTGTGTCCTACTACACATTAAGTAATATCCCACCGTGTATGTTTATTTGCTCTATGCTATACTGCATTGATGACAAGCTGACTGATGCATATTTTCCAGGACTTATCAATATTTAGACAGGAGTCAAGTCCTTTGCCCCTGCACAGCAAATCTTGTGATTTAACTCGTAATATTTGTGTACTCACTGAACTGTGTTTTACATGATGCTGCCCCACAGAAAGCATACATTTCTACATGTGCATGTATATACTTTACACAGAGAAAGAAGAGGTCACAAAAGAGATTATTTCCTTTACAGAGGACATAGCATGAAATCAGGCGACAATATAAACTTTCTGTTATCAATAATGAAGAAAACTAATCCGAGCTAAGATGCCATATGCACTAAATCAATAAAAATAAATTAACAGCTTACACTAAAGTGCTTAAAAAAATAATCTTAGAAACATACACAAAAACCATCCCATTATCATGGATTCTTGTGACTACTTGGCATTTCAAAAAACATGATGCACACAAATAGTAAGTACTGAGTAGCACTTCAGTTCTTTAAAACAGATCTGCAGTGCCAGTGACACTAATTAGCTGAAATAAAATTTTTTTAATATGCAAAATGTTCAGTGCATGCATGTCCAATTGTAATACTATCTAAACCAGAAAATTACAATTATTTTTGCTCTACTTAAAATCATAATACTCCCAAACACCTGACATAAACACAAAGCATTTCAAGGTGGAACTCAGTCTTTCAGATATAAAAATCCTTCAAGAATTCTACAGATCTCCTTTACAGAAGCTGGGACTTGGAAAGTTATGATAACAGACCCTGAAAAGCTGGATTTGTGTACAAAGCACTGGAGATTCTAGAGTAAATGGTTACAATTATGACAGAATTTCTACATCTCACTTTTTTAATCTATATTTGTCGAGGAGGCAACTCTCAAGCCATGGTCTGGTGACTCCTGGAGCTGACTGGGCTGTTCTTACCTCAAAGTTACAAGCATAATGACTGTTCTCGTGACAGTAACAGTGGACCAAAAGGATTACAAATGGTAGTAGAAATAATGGTTTTCTCACTAATGTACCTCAGGACATAATACCATTTGCTCAGTGCAGATGGAATCTAGCATTGTAGAGGACAAACTTGGATTCCACAAAGCATTTTGATCAACCTATGGATTAACCCCTCCTACGTACTTTGTGGAGACTGTGCCACATGTTAGAGAAGAGGTTCCATGCTGCTCCTCATGACCAGAAAAGGAAGTGATGGGATTTTCTAAATGACAGGAATGTGGCAAGGGGAAGGGCTTTGCTGTCTGATTTTCCAGTGGCCATAGGATGTGTTAATGAAGCAGCAGAAGCACAGATTACAAATGTTGCGCATGTGTAACCTGTACTTGGCCAGGGTGATGTTAGGATTTTCTATTCACTATTTCCAGCACCCGTCCTTCCTAAGGGCAGTGTATTTGCTCTGTCATGGCCTGATCCTTCTCTAACTGAGTTCTACAGCAAAATTTTCATCATTCTTACTTGGCAGTACAAGGATCTGTACTGGAAAATATTTGCAGAACTATATTCAGATTTATAAAGGTGCAAAAAACCAAGTGGATGCATCTCTTCTAATTTTTTTTATATATTTATTGCTCTGCTTTCAAAGCTGCCAGCAAAATGAAGACAATACAGATTTGAAAGGATACATATGCACACAGGGTTAAATTATTATCAATATTGTGTCCATGTGTAGATCAATAGCAACTTGTGCATTTCTCTTCAGAAGCTTCTCTCGTTGGGGCTAAGTCAGGAAATACAGAATTCTTCACAAAAATTCAAAGCCTTAGCATTTAGCTGTCTACACTTGCAGTGGAAAAAGACTGTAGGCATTAATGGTAGTAAATTATCAGCACTGGGAAAGCATTAGAAGCTTTAAGAGGACTTTTTGGGACAGTATAATGCTTTTTAATATTTGACCTATTGACCCAAAGGCGAATTCAAGCAGCACACAGATCCCATGTGATTGTTTGTGAAGAAAATGGAACACTTTCTTTTGTCATGTTTTGTGTTACTTCCTATAAACCATAAACGAAGTCAGAACTTCCTTGTCTGGGAATTCCTGTTGGGATAAAGATTGAGGTCTGCTTAGCTTGAGTCCATACAAACTGCTAGAGAACAGTTATTCATCTTGATGCACATGCCAGAAACAGAAAACTACTAGTCCTCGAGGATGCATCAATTTTCAGGGAGTCTGGATTCTTTTAACTACTACAGAAACTTAAAAAAAATCTACATAGATACTGCTTAAGGAAAATAAAATCTACCATAAAACACAGCCTTGACAGTTTTATTTCAAGAAATCTGTATTTAACACAGACAAAAATACCGTTCCCATTTAAGATCAAGCACAAGCCACAAAACATGCACTGCAAAAATACTTACACTTTTCCTAAATGCATCAGATATAAAAAGACAACCAAGCCATGTTTCAAATGTGACAAGGGACAGTTATCACTCAAAAGCAGGACAGACACAGCAGTACCACATTTTCCCTGTGTGTGGAATTCCCAGTGCTGAGTCAGCAAGTCCCAGCAGAGGGTTAGCAAAAAGGCCTTGAAATATTTATTTTCCACACTCACAGATTAAAATGAAGAAATATTATTAGTAAGTGAAGAAACTGAAATTTTGCTTTATTAAAAATAATAAATATTAAAATAGAACAAAAAAGTAGGGTTGAATTCTGTGATTATCACTGCTGAATCCCTTTGCACAGAAGCAACTGAGCCCTCTGTGCTCTCCTCAGAATCCCTCAAAGGAAGTCTTTCTCTGTATGATGAGATTGCCCTGGTAAATGAAGTTGAGATTAGGGGCCAATGACAGTGAAACAATGACAAAGGGTTAATGATGGGGCTAAAATCCTGCCCCTTTGCCAAATCAAGCAGGCATGGTTCCATGCTGTCCAGGCTGCAGTCTCAGCAGCGCTAGTACTGTCCCACCATATTTTTGCTGGCAGAGAAGTCCACTGCCCCACAGCTGCAGTCAGTGTCATAAAGCAGAGCCAGCAGGTAGCTTGAAGGGGTTACTGGATAGTGTGGGACCACCGCCCTCCCTGCTCTGGCCACAGCTAACCTGAGGCTGTGATCCGCTCCAGAGGAGCAGTACAGGCTACAACTCATGAAGAAGAAAAGCACAGCAATGACATGAGACAAATCAATAACCTATGGTGTCCACTGGACAAGCTGCAGAAGAGGAAATACCACATCAGTCTCCATCTGGATAATGTAGGGAAGAGGGGTCAGGCATCTGTCATCCATTCCTGCTTGGGAAAGGGAGGTGAGCAAAGTGTCAAAGCTTCTCTGTCCTGATACAAAAACCCCAGCACCACTGGAGAAGAAAGCATTATTTAAGGTTATACTATGCTTTTTGTAGGCAGCAAATAGGGACTGCAGTGGCACAATGCGTCAACTAGAGGTTTTCGGAAAGCCGGGAGAGTAGTAGACACTCCTACAATGCTACAGTATTGGTGGGAAAAAATCAAGGACAGAGAGAGCAGAAAGAGAAACATTGTTCATCTCTTGCCAGTTAATGAAAGCAGAGAGAAGAGAGAATTTTATTGTGCTTTTCCATCTACAAAGAACATTGCCTCTGTGCAAGCAGTGGGGCAGTGAACCAGAAGGGTATGAACTATCTTACTTCCTAAAACCAAGGAAAGCATGAGTTCTTCATGAGAGTTTTCCTTCAAACCTTTCATTAGTTTCTTCTGCCTTTCATGTCACCTAGAAGAGTGCAGTTTTCTGAGCAGTGAATGCTGACTCAAGTTTTCCGAGCCAATGAATGTTTCCAGTTGCATATTCACATAGAAAACACAAAGTCAACAATTTTCTGCAGAAAGAAGCAGAAAATCACTCTGAAATCATAATAAGTATAGTAAGGCAGACAACGTGGCCAGTTCCTATTAAGGATCAAGACAGACCTGTAAAGCAAATTTTGTTGAGCCATAAGGAGCCATAACCTGATCCTACTGTGACAAGAAAAAAGCATTTCCCTCTGCTCAAGAAACTGATGTGAAAGGGCACACATGCTGTTCTTGTGGCAGAAATTAAGAGCTTTGAGAAGGCCATTAAGCAAAGATGTCTGGCATTTGAAATGAAATAATGGACACAGTTGTCTGCAGTCAGCTGGTGAGAACTGGGGTGGCTGGGAAGGAGCTCTTCACAGGGCAGCGAGGACACCTCAGAGGCGTTGCTACATGAAGGCTGACTACCTGCAAAAGCTCATGCAGTTCACCTCCTTTGTTACCAAAGACTGGGAGGTAAACTGTACAGGAATGGCACAAGATGATAAAAGAGAATGGTAAAGCAGAGATTTTACAAGTTGAAATTAAGACAGCACAAAGCTTGAACCTGAGTACACGTGACCACTCTCTGTGAGGAGGAGGAAAGGAAGAATAAAATGCTTCAAGCCCTGTACTGTCTCTTTCCTTCTGTTTCCAGAAATCTAGACTTGGCCACCTTGCCTAGCACAACAACTGGCTATGACTGCTTGTGTGTCAACAATTTGCTGTGTTGTACTAAGCTGGCCTATGAGAAAATGCATCAGCATTCCAATAGTAAGCTCTCCATTGCTCATGCTTATCTGTTCTTATTATGTTTATACAGTATTTCAGCTGTGGCTATGTATATATATGTATATCTCTGTGCCTGCGTGTGTGCATATGCAAGGGAATGATGTGTTTAAGTACACATGTAACAACAAAATACATTATACACATAAAAGTGCATTCCAGTTAAAGCATGCTTTCAGTTTTGAAGATCTGGGTAAACAGATGTCTATGTTTAAAGATACATAAGACTGCACACAGATCTCCAAAAAGGAGGCACATTTGCACTTATGCATACATATGTGTGAGTTACTGTGTACACAAAGGAGGTACCCCCATAGCCACTTCATGTGCTTCGCTGGTGGCACGCTTGTGTGTGATTAAATACATCTGCATGCAATCGTATTTCACATTTATTTGTATACATGTATAAACTGTTCACATAAAAACTGATGGCTGTATCAATGCAACAAGTGAAGGTTGTTACTAACCTCTTTCTCACTTATAAATCATAAGTAAGTCTAAGAACTTACTGCAGTAATAAAACTGAGACAAGATACACATGCATTCTTGAGTTCCAGATTGGAAAGGAATTGCAAAGAAGGCATTTTGGATGTAGCTGATGACTGGGAATTAAAGACAAAGGAGAATCTGCAGTGGGGTGCACTGGACCTGGCTCTTGTGTTGGTCGTTAAGTGATCTGAGTAATTTTGTTCCTGCTTTAGAGTATTATAACTAAAAAGACAGTGTTAAAGAAAGGAACTTGAATTTCTGAACATTTCTCGATTACCTCACCCAGGTGCTGTATTTGCAACTTGTTTTCAAACCAGTTTTAGTGAAAAGAAGGGCTGAAGGCTTACAAGCCAAACATCTTAACCTCTCAGTTAATAATTGCACCACTAGGGCAAAGAACTAGAATAACAGAGAGCCTCTTTATCATGTAAATTAGGAGTGGTTTATCAGATGTACATTTCTTATGCCAGTGCTTATCCTTGCTGATACTGATACCAGCAGTTGATGGCATAACCAGAAAATCACCCAGTACTCAGGAAACAACTTCAATCATTTCTTGAGGAGGTAAAACACAGCTGTTCCTAAAGGAGGTAGGACTGAAAGGTACTGATGCGCAACACCTTCACATGGATGCCTATGAAATTCCATAGTTTGCTTGTGAAATTCCCATCATGACTGCAGCAATTCCTGGTGGCTCATGGTAAAACACATACAGCTGTGGATGTGTGTGCATGTTTTACAAGCCATGTAAACACTTTAAACCCGAGGGACCAAACTTGATAGTTTGCAGTCCTGAGAAATTTGTGCTCAGCTCAATTTTGTCAACAGACCAAGCTAATGTTATGTGTATTCTGTGGGCCACTTGGGTTAAAAAAAAAGTAAAAATCAAAACACCAAAAAGATCTCCAATGTTCTAAATACAGAAGTTGGTCGTTATCTACACAAAATCCCTTAAAAACTCTCAAGTTCCTCAAAAGAAAAATAAATAGCCACTGGATCCCACTGAGTGGTGTCTCAGTCTGAGGCTGACTCCATTGTAGATCTGCAGATCAGCGACTGTCCCAGATGGACACATATCCAGCAGCCTCACAATGGGATTTGACATTCAGAGGCTTCCCAGTCTGCCCTTGGCAGGGATGGGATGAGGCTGGATCCGCTGAGAAAAGGATCAATGACCTCTCAGCTTGTTTGCTTTTTAAGTGAAGTAACTTCAAGTTGTGTGACCCTACTTTTAGAGATCAATCAACTTAACCTGCTAGGCTGCCTTTCACAGGTTTTTGAGATACTACACTCTTTCAAAAGACCAAGCAATTGTCAGAGAAAGTGAAAAGTTAAAGAGTAGAGCTATTTGCATTTACTCTGCTATTAATATTAAGACCTAAAATAATAACACTTAAAGAGTTCAAAATAGTGAAGTGTGGGGAAAACATTTTCAGGGATCCAACAAAATAAGAAGGTCATGCAGTAGAATAGGAATTAAAAATGAAATATACAACCAGCTTCTGTCTATGTGCATCTTGAGATACACATAGAAAATTGTGTTGCGCTGTCCCAGTGTTGCTGATCCCCATGTAAGTAAAAAATATCCCCACTTTTCAATTCTGCTAAGCCTGCCACCCATACTATAAGCTCCAAAATTAACATGAAGAAAAAGAAATACCATTCAGAGACAAAGCACACTTGAAACCAAGGTCCTGACTACTCTGGGACAATTAAAGTGCAGCCTGGGTATATTAATCACAGTCTTCTGGCCTTGTTCCAAGTTGGGCAATTACAATCTGCCTACCTCAAATTCTCCCCAGAGTTTCAAATGCTCCCCAGAGTTTCATGATTTCCTTCCTATAAAAAATGTTGTTTAGTGCAGCCAGTAAAGACTGGTTTCATCCAAGTGATGGGTGAATGACCCACATTGACTATAGAAAATGTGTAAAAGCACTTTGGAATCCTTCAGGAAGAAGGACACTTATTACATGCTCATTTCACAAAGCTTTTATTATTCCAAGAGCAAGTATTCCTATCTAGATGTTTTTTCACATGCCTTTTAGTAATCAAGCAGTTCAGAGTTTGGACTTGTTTTTCTAAAAATTAAATTAGGTTACCTTATTTTTTCTGTAAATTTAAGATGATGGATCTGAAACGCAAGCACTGTATCACAAAGACAATTTAGGAAAACATACACAACAACTTCTACTTCAAAAACTATTCAGATCATTTTTTGAGCCAAAAAAAGATTAATGATTTATTATGGGGCTCATTAATCAAAAATTGTGTGTGCATGTTTTTTAAAGGACCAATTCCACTGTTCAAGTCAATTAGGTCCTCTAAAGCTATTACATTGGGAAGGAGATGCAATATTACCAAGACTTCCTGCAATATTGTTGAGACTTCCCCGAGTGTATTTAGAGTATAAAATACATGCTATTATTCAGGAGATACTGAATTGCTAAGCTTCTTAAATTTGTACAATTGGGAACTTGAAGTACATTAAAATGCTAAAACTCATTAAGAGCCCTTTTCACAGCTGCAAAATCACTGGCATTCACAGCACCATGCAGAACAATAAAACACTCCCCACACCTTTGAACAGGGTGACTTCCGTTCCTCCAGCTCTGCTTTAATAAATCACTGAGGCAGAACTGGTATCTAACCTCTCCGTCAACCTCCTCCATTGAAAGGGGGAAACAAAAACCCACAACAACACTAATATTCTGAACAGAAAAGCAAATGTAGGAGCGTACTGTACTAACCCCCCGCCAACACAAACCTCTCAGCTATTGCTGCTACTTTGCTAGAATATAATTCAATTTTCTCCATCAACACCAAACAAAACACCTTCAGAGGCAGAAAACAATCCATGTTTTATTCCCGAGCCACTCACCAAACAATGCCCAAGTAGACTTTCTTTCCTTGGGTATCATTTTTCTGGACCCAAAACAGAAGTCTCAGTATTTTGGTGGGTGTTTTCACTAATGCTAGTTGCATGCTGTCACTCTGCATGCTGAAAATGTCCTCCTGCCCTGTTCACTGAAGGGCTGGATTTTCTGTCTGCAAAGTGGCACCAGAACAAACATCCTGAGTTCTCAGCAAACCTGTGGATGCTCCGTATATGTTTCCTACACATTCTCCAGCAGGCTCACGGTGTCAGTCCTGATAGCCAGAAGACAGAACCTTTCCAAGATTCATCGGAATTGCGCCTTCCTTCAACTACAACAGGATAAACAGAGCTCAACCCTTCACAGCTAGAAGCCAGCCACCTTGCATACTGAGAGATTGCAAATGGCACTTAAAAACAATCCTTCTCTTTGATCTGGTAGCAGCATGTTCTGCCTCCTCCTCAGTCAGGAGGGTCACAACTGTGCCTCTACTATTTACAGGTCTCACCAGCCCCAGGGCAAAGAAGTCCAAGTCTTATCAATGCTAGAGTGCATCGATCTGGTATCTCCAGCTGAAGGATTTGTTTCTAAGTAAATTTCCATCAGGCCACCTACCACATTTCCTCTGGTATTTGAAAAACAGAAGGAAAAAAAGCAGTAACTGACCAAAAATTAAGCGTGAGTAAGAACTATGGGAATAGCAACTACTCTAGAGATTTCACAAGATTCATCATAAGCTTGGTGCTGGGCAAATGTGAAAGAAACAGTCTTGGGACTATTATTTAGCTTGTTAAATTCTATGTGCAAACTCTGTTTATTCCAAACTATTCCCCAAAGCAACAAGTGGATTGTCTCCCTGAGAGGGGGAAATTGTTCCCTTTCCTCCTCTAAACATTTTTAAAAGGAATGGATGAATGTGCAGTGCCAAATTGGTAAAGATTATGTATTTCAAAAGTGGGTTTGAAAGATTCACCAAGAGATATTCACATTAAAGATTACAGAACTAATTACAGGAAAAAAAAGGAGTGGGGCTCTGCATGGGTGTTCCTGTCAACATCAAACAAACTCCAAGAATACAACATTATGAGGGAAGACTAGAATATGACAAAAACAAGGCTGTAGTTAAAGCAAAAGATGCTTTGATAGGGTACAAACTGAGGTCATTTTGTTACAGGCAATGAAAAATGTAGCTTCCAAAGCCTAGGTGAAGGGTAGTACTCAAGCCCTACAGCTCTTGGCAAAACCCAATATGATTGCTCTTGAAATCCAACTAGTTTGGCACACGATTCTGACTCCGTATGTTCAGTTGGAATACCCAACACACACCAAATGAGAAGAGTAGGAAACCCTGCCTGCTAACCAACACAGGATCACATACACATGCATCTCAACACCTCCCGAACTGGGATCACATTTCTCAACTGCTTCCAAGGCACAGAGGCTTGGGACCGTCATCAGCATTGTGGGTAAAAGAGGGCGTCTGCCTCTGTGGAAACATTGCAAGTGACACTGTAGTGGCAAATCCCAACTTTTTCGCTGAAAACAGGCCCAGTAAGAAACATGCTATACCAGTTTCAACTGGCAGTTGTTTAGGGGTTGGAACTGATTGATACTCACACGGAGAATACAAAAAGAAGGAAGAGAGCCCTCTAAGCTTTTCAACATGTAACTTTGTTAACAGATTTTGCTACGAGATGAGGAAAACAGTACCCAGAAGTACCCAGAAAAAATACCCAACAGTATTTCATCCCTTAAGTGTTTGAAATTTCCCTCCTGAAACATCTTACTCCTTATCAGATCATTTTGTTTCAAGAAACTGGGGTGTGCAAGCTGACAGCTTTAAGTAAGAAGGGATGCGACGAGGTTTTCGGGGAAGGGATGGCTGTGGAATTCATCTCCCTTGCTGAGACTTGCTGAGTCCAACAGCATCCACCTTCAACTCAGGGCTTTACTCGTCCTATAATTTGGAGTGATTGAACTTTTGCAGACACTTTAAAATAGAATAGTAACCTTCTATCACAATCTTAAAAACAATCTTAATTAATTTTGGCTCAGCATTTATTCTCTTGGAAAATAATGCAACCGTGCTTAGGTGCAAGCAGTAAAACTAAGCATTCCTCCTGCAGTGTGATCAAGTACACCTTCAAAAGTATGGTAATCTTATTTGTTCTAGAGAATGAGTCAGTATTTTTACACAGCAAGTATCCTTCTGGAGGGAAGATTTGGCTTGCAGAGATTTTCTTCAGGATTCTATGAAAAAATACAAATTAAAGCCTTCTCTTTTGCACCCCAAATCATTGCATTAAAAATGGTAGCACTGCAGTTGAATAATATGGGGTATTTGGAGCTGAAGGTACATGGCTGCACTTAAAGCTACTTGCTAATGACTGAACTGTACACAAAGGCAGAGGTATGTGTTCAAATGTCTGCATCCCCACACCATGGCTGTTTGGATGTGCACTAAGCACCCGGCTTTGTATAACCCCATCTGGCTCTTCAAGTTAAGGAAAGAAAGCTTCCCTGATTTTAAACACAGTGCCTTCAAGCATAAATTTTTTTCTATTTTTCAAACAAATCTGCAATTACAGTTTGAATTATTCATATTATTCATTAATTATGCTTTTGCCATTAATGTGGGCTGCGCTTTTCCAAAAAGAAGAAAGAAAACCTAAATATTTTCCAGGTTTGATTCAGACTGCACACAGTGAAACGAAAAACATTTACTGACGTTTCAGGTTCACAACAGAAATATTAACATTTCTGTGCAGTATTTGGAGTATCTGGTTAAATTGAATACTAGTGTAGGAGAGGAAGCCCCTCGGGCAGGGGATGAAGCCCCTCATGCAGGTGATGACAGCCCCTTCACCTTCCCTAGTTGTACACAGTGGCAGAAAGGCAAGAGTTGGGAGTAGGTACTTCATCACATATGATTTCCCTCCAGCATATGTGAGCGACATTTAAACTTAAGCTATTGTCATAAAGACCTCAATTATCATAATCCAAAACTACTCTGCTTTAGCACCTGCCCCTAGTGCTAAAGTCCATGTGAACAGGCAAGTAGGACTGTGCGGATAGCAGACCTTAGCCTGAGGACTGTGTCTGATTTTGAAAGCTTTTTGTTTTCCTGCTCTGCCTATGTTTAACCCTTAAGAGATAGAAATGAGAGGAAGTCATTCTAAACGACTACACTAAATTAACTTTGTCATCTAAAGTCATCTCAAAAATTTTTTGGCTAAGAGTTTGGGTTATGTTTGCTAAGTGAAATACAGCTTGATCTGCTTGCACCAGCTGAAAGTGGTACCATGCCTTCAGACCTCATCCTCATACAGGTCTCAATATCATTCCCTGCAATCCCCTGTGGTTTTGAGCATCTGGCCTTTTCTTGTCAGATGACATTAAAGGGATGAGTGTAATGCTCAGAGTGGGGCAGATGAACAACTCATTTTCATGAGCAATCCCTACTGTGCAGATATCGCTTGAAAAGTACATGTAGCACTAGGACTTGTATTTCTAAACCAGAGAGTAAGCAGAAAAAAAAAAATAAATCCAAAAACAAACCAACCCCAAAACAGCAAAAGAAGCCAGAAGGGAAAAAAAAAAAAAAAGAGTAAATGTATAAATGCATTTCTGTTTTCATTGTTTCAAGTACGTAAATCAATGACGTCCTAACCAGCTGACCATTTTTCTGATCTAACTTACACTAGCTATCTGAAAACCTCTACCACCAACAGGACCTAAATTAAGTTGTAAAGGAATACCTTGCCTAATCTTTTGCTCTAAATACTGCATACATAAGTAAATCTGGCAATGAAAGACTGCTTACATTTTTGATACAATTAGCAAAGCTTTGGTTACATTTTTTGATGCAAAGTAGCTAAGCTTTGGTTACATCTTTGATACAAAGTAGCAAAGCTTTGGTACTACTTCATTGAAGCAGTCTGCCAATTACTTAAGTTTGAACTGACAATAAAAAAACCAAAGAATAAATATTAACTTGACCATGCAGGTTCAACACCAAATTATGCTGAATGGGATGATGGGTTATGTACAAGCTAAAGCATAATACTTATTTGTAACTCCCAGGATGAAAGGCTATAAGAAACAATAAAAGAATGCACATCACTGATCTCATATGCTCCTAAAGAAAAGTTAAGGAACATTTTTAACCAATGTTGGGAAACTATGTACCAAATGTTGCTTTGAATTACTTTTGAAAATATAGCCCTCTGTTTCGGGAGTTTTGCTTTTTTATGCTTGTTCCGGCTCTTATTATAACGAAACATTTGGGGGTTTTTTCCCCAACTTTTTAACACTGTCAAATTTCTAGCTATACTGGGGTTACTGGACTCCCACATTGACATGGTTATTCTTTAGTTTGCCAGCATAAAAAGGACCTAATTTAGTTGAAATCTTATGAAAACATGTTCAAAGCTAGGAAAGATTTCTGTTCCTATCAAGCTGAACAGAATTTGCAAGTTAGAAATTAAGCATAGCTCGAACCCCCCAAGAACCACTACAACACCACTTTCTTTCTGAAGGTATATAAATAGTTAATAGAGGAGTTAACAATAAATCATGCTTAAAATGCGGATTTTAATTCATGAACTTTATGAGAATAATAAAATATAGTGATGGGCTTTTCTAATGGCTTCCACAGTTCAGCCATCATCTCTTAATGGGTAGGACCTTAGGCTTTATAGTAGGCATAAAAAGGCAGCATTTGCTATCCTGGATGCGGTTGCTGGTCCACCTAACCTGGAGACCACATCCCTTTAGTATCAGTTTAGTCATCAGAATGTAAGAGCAACAGCAGCTTTATACTCTATATAAATGGAGTTTACTCATATATAAGGGAAAATAAAAAAACAAGCCATTGCTGCTTTGCGTTGTACATAGAAAATAGCCTAGATGAACTTATATTTCAGACCTAATTTTTTTTCAGGACTGCTTTTTGTTTGCCATTAAAACAGAAGGCTGGGTTAGGAACTTCAAAGTCTGTATGTACGTTATGACATTGGGTCCTGCCTGGCCCCTGTCTCACCTGGCAAAGCAGCAGCAGCAATGTAGGAAATTCATCATCCCCCTCTTTGGAGACCCCAGGACAACACTGTGGCTTCTGCCACATAAAGGAATGGCAAAATATTTTCAGCGAAGTGCATCTTTTAAGGTGACATCATCCTACCAGGACATGTCAAATACAGCCACTGACACTGCAACCTACATATGGTCTAGATTAAAACGAACAAACAAACAAACCAGCCCTTAAATTATGAGGCCTTCCAGAAGCAAGGAGCCAAAAGTACAATAATTGCTTTATACTGAACTGCAGAGACTGATAGTGGAGCCGGCCACGAATGCAGTGCTGCAGCATATCCGGCACCACTCAGAAAAGAGACTACTTGCTGTTTTCCTAGGAGCACAATGGCATAACACCCACTCCCAGAGTGAAAGGGCTGCCAAGCTCCTCTCCTCCATGCTGCACCCTGGCTGGCAGATACCCCTGAGAGCATCTGCACCAATGAAAGAGAGAAAAACATAACACAAACCACAGAAAAATGAATTGTGCATAACTGTGTGCAACAGGTTTCAGACCTCAGCCTCAAGGAGCGAATTGCTCCAGGATGGCTTGGTATTAATGACAAAAATGAAGAAATTAAATCTGTGCAGCTTCCTACATTTAGTAAAGGAAATTATGCATTTCCCACAAAGCCTAATGCCAGCTCCACAGGGATTATATTAGTATTTATTGTTTTGTTTGCTCAAATAAAACACCTGTTGAAGTCAGCTATTTGAAGAATTTTTAATATACCAGCCTTATACTACAGAGAGCAAGAAATGTTTATAGAGGCACTCCTGGTAAGACTGTTGGCTTTTTTTCCCCCCAGGTAGGTGCATAATGATTTAATAACAGAAACAGCATGCCCACAAACCTCTGAACCTCAGATTTAAATAAAAACTAATATATCTGAAATCTGGGTATCAGTCTCCACAGCTCCTTCAGCTTTCCCTGTTATAGAAGGAGGTGTAACCCTAGGATACGGCATCCTTCTTTTATAAAGTCCCGTCTTAAAATGTCAGGAGTCAAGGAATTAAAAACAAAAGCGGCATAAATCGCTGTCAATCATTAAAGTCTTTGATCTGCTCTTTGCTTCAGAAGGCATTGTGCCTCCTAAATGGAGGGATCAATCACCATATGCCAGACCTGCTGCTAGGCCCTCTTGTGCCATGCTGCCCGCACAGACGGCAGCTCATCGTGGCGCATTCCAGCTTGCCTTTCAGACAAACCAACAGGCAAAAACATGCCAGCAGGAAAACAAAACAACACGACACAACCCGCTTTGTCCATCTACATGACACAACTGCTTCCCCTTTCGGCATTTTTCAGGCTTTTCTATTAAACGGCAACTTGCTCCTGCCTCTCTTTCCCAATACATCCTCACTGGGCATTCCACCATCACCATGTCTCACTAGCAAACAGGATTATTGTTAGTTGTTTTCTTTTTTTGAAAAGAAAAAACTGTTTATGTTTCCACTCATTCATAGCCATATGAAGTATTACATTGGCCTGCCTTGACTTGTTTGCTGACTTTTTACAGTAACTAAATAGATTGCATAAGTAAAGAGGGAGAAATCTATTTACCTCCATCTCAACTACAAAACCTCCCAAAATGCAGCACATTTATCTCACTAAGAAGAATGTACAGCTAAAAAAAAAAATCCAAAAAGAGATGAACTTTCTCAACAAAAGGTGTGACAGTTATTTTGATATAACAGATATGTATGCTGACTTAGAAAGCTGGGGTTCAACCCAGACAGGCCCTTCTGTCCTGTGGGGATGGATCCTACAGGAAGGCTCCAGAGAAAAAAGGAGATGCAATACACTCCAAGTAAATACAGCAGGATTAGGCCCTTAATTACAATGCTGGCTACTGATAGGGTTGCATGGATTTAGTGTAACAATAGCAAATGGGTTCAGCTGCAGGCCAAGAGACGGTATGAACAGAATACGTGTCTAATAAGGTTGTACTTGGCCTGTAACAAGAGTTAAACAGTTTTTCATCCTAATTCAAACAGGTTTGTCACTTTAAGGCTGTTATTCCTCACTTTTCTTCCACGGCTGAATTCTGCTGCCCTTCTTCAGTTTGAGGAGTACTCTGTTTTGTAAACATGCCCTTTAATTTCAGATTATGGAAATCCTGGGCACAATCTGGTCTTTATAAACAGAGAGTTGAAGAAAAAGAAAAAAATGTCAAACAGAGATAAAAGTAGTACTGAACTTTTAATTATCAAAATATTTTATTTCATTTAAAGGAGCAGATTCACTGGTCTTTTCCAGCTGCCTTGCATCATCACAGCAATGAAAAGCATTATCTATCCAGTTCAGTTGAATGGTTACAGTGAGTTAGCAGCTGCTTTACATCACTGGAGCAGCACAGAGCAGCAAGTATTTCAACCTCAACCAGTATTCTTTCAAGGCACTTTATCGAAAGGGAAAGAAGTTTCTCTTCTCCATCAGTGCTTAACTGCTTAACTGAGACAGTAGAGCATCTAGTTAAGACGAATAAAAGAGACCATAAAAAACTCTGTAAATGATTTTGAGGTAGAATTTGCTCACTTTCCTTCAGCTAGCAAGAACATTTCAGTCTCGTCATAATCACTGATGGGAGAAAACTGTTTAAACTAAAATGCCTCATTTTCAAACCTGATTTTAGACAGTTTCTATTACAACACTTCAACACAAGTTAGAAGGGCAGATTCACTGTTACTTAGGGCTTGGAGCACAGATAAACCAATACATAGATATAAAGACAGATAACCACTTTGGGCAGACACGAAATAGGAAGAAAAAACACCATTCTCATAATCCTCCTGCTTAGCTAATGCAGTTGTAAATGGAAGTATAGTATCTTCCACAAGATCTTCACTTGCTTTCAGTCTCGTGTCCATTCAAGGCTCCCTCTGTTCATCCATTGCACTATGGCACAATCGGCTGAGCAATTAACTATGCCCTATGTTACTCTTTTTTCACCTAATTATTGCTTCATTTCTCAACTGGATGGAGCAGTTGCTCCTGTTTGTCTAAGCTCTTAGGAAACACAACTACTAATTTCCCAGAATTTTTTTCTAGTGGAAGACAATCTGCAGCTCAGAGCGAGCATTTTCTTCTACCTGAATGCCAGAGAGAATGGGGGAATAGCTCCATGGGAATAGCCTCCCTCATCAATGTGTGCACACACATATACACACTCACTCACTTTTGGTTGTCTTCTTTTACCCTGCCCATGTTTGGAAGCTGACTAGAAAAACAAAAGTAGACTTTGTTCCTACCTCCTATCAGTAAACAGTGGCTGGTTTATTTCCTAGGGAAATAAGGCAAACATGCTGTTTCTCTGTGTTCAATATTACTTAACATAATGGCAGCTTCCTGCCAAACCCAAAAGACAGCTAAGGGTTTCAAAGATAAACTACAGTTCTACACGTCTTTTGCCATAAAGGGAGACGAGAGACCAAGCAAGTTCCCTTGGCTCTAAGAAAAAAAATCTGTATGTGTTCACACTTTGTTAGACAGCAGAGTACATACGTAGGAGAGATGCCTTTTAAATGCTTTCATCACAAAAAAGTTTCACGCAGATCTTGCAAGCTTCTGAAACAACCCCATCAATCAAATTTCCAGGAAAATTTGCAGGAAACTAAGCTTTGCTAGTTCTGGAACTCAGGGAACAATGTGTTAACGATACTGTTGCAGCTAACTGTGCAGGATCCTTTCTAGGCTCCTCTCTCTGATATGCCTGCATCACGGGTGGCTGGGTTACAGGAACATTCAGGTTGCCTGAGTTACCTTTATATTTGCATCCCTATTGATCTGCACCAACACTGCAAAATACTGCACCTCATTTACACACAGCGCTCTGTGCAGGAAACTGTTCAATCTCGCATCCTTCTCTCTCACCAACTGCAGCAGTCTTAGACGAGATACAGCTCCATGCTCTAGCCTGGCTGATGCGTCATTCCTGATGGACATCCCAGAGCACTGAATTGGCTTTCCCATTGTTGTGGTTTAAACCCAATCAGCCATAAATCAACTACGCAGTCTCTCTCTCACTTCCCCCCTTCTTTTCCTCCCTCCACACCCAGAGGGATGGAGAGGAGAATCTAAAAGAATGCAACTCCCACCGGTTGAGATAAGAACAGTTTAGTAACTAAGGTATAATACAAATCACTACTGCTACCACCAATAATAATAATGATAAAGGATACAACAAGGGAAGAGAACACAACAGCTCACCACCCCATCGACCGACACCCCCAGCTCGACCCCCAGCAGAGACCCAGCTCTTCCGGGTAACTGCCCCCAGTTCACATCCTGGGCATGACGTGCTGTGGTATGGAATACCTCCTTGGCTAGTCTGGGTCAGGTGTCCTGTCTC
>JANHGB010026201.1:0-13368 GCA_026283785.1 Coracopsis vasa
CCAGGGAGAGGGGGCCGCTACCGTTAACCTTGTGCCCCCTCCTGTTTACCACCACAGTGCAACCAGGCCCCACTTGGGCATGTGTCATGGCGTGTAGATCTTACTGCTGAAAACTGGACACATATTTTTAAGGACATGGAGGGAAAGCTCTGCTCTGACACGGAGATCAGCAATACTTAATCAGTAGCGTAGATGTAGTATAACATAAGTTATAGCACTGCCTCTCGAGCAGATTTAGCAGGTGAGCTGTATTCTACACCTGGGCAGGGGAGGCCAGAGGAAAGAGCTGTCATCATTTGGTTCTCACAGCTGCTGCACAGCACATGAAATCAAAGGACACCATTCATGAGGTCACTACAATTTAAACAGTATTTCATTGTGCATTAGCCAAGCTTCTCCATTTTTACATCCTTTTATCAGTCTCACATCTGCTTTTAGACTAGTTTTATCATGCTGTTCCTCACCCTTCCTTTTCTTGTTTTCATTACCTACCTACGTAAAGCCATGGTTCTGTACACCAATTTTCTCTCTGCACACATGTGAGTCCCCTGAGAGCAACCACAGATCGACACTAAAGGCAATGCTGCTGATGGCATTGAGTGCTGTCCCAGAGTATAGTGACAGCTGTTCCTGGAAGCTTTTTACACCATCACAATCACTACATGGGATACTTATCACCTACAGGCAAAACATATAGGTCAGTTAGCTGCAAAACCCACACCTCCTGTGAAACCACACAGCTCTCAGCAGACTGCCCACTGAGCAGGCTAGTCTACATGAAAGTCAGGTATGAAAGACTAAGGTACATGATACAGCATGCACGAATATAAATACATGCATTCAAATAGTCATGTGTGCTATTTTTCCAAAGGAGAAAGTAATCACTTTTTTTTTCACATTTTTCATTTTCAAAACAAGTCTCTGAATTCAACAAAGCTACAATCAAAAAAAACCCAGATATATAAGTCATGTTTCATATTTATAGAAAAATAAAACCTAACAGTAATGTCTGCAGAAATATTTCCTTTTTCTAATGGCAATAAAATTATTCATAGTATAAATACCTCCTACTGAAAGGGCAAACTCATTCATCAATAATAAAGTATTTAATCATTCAGAGTAAGGAAAACAGAATAAATAAAATGCACTACTATAGCCATTTAGCTTTTTATCATAAGTCAGCTAATGCTTTGTGTAATAATCACTCTTAAGTGATTTTTTTCATTAGAACAAGAAGACAGTATTTTGAATCTTTAAAGTCTTTTTACAAGTTTTATACATGGAAAAAACTATATAAAATATCTGTAGTCACTGTACAAGGTCACAGTATGAAGGCACTAAACTGCAGAATTATCCAGAAACACTCTTACCCTCCATGAAACGCATCATCTCTATATTTCAATTTATTTCCTACCCCTGGACTTCAAGTTATGCACTACTAGCTCCAGTCTGTGTTCTCTCAACACTGCTGTGAGCCCCATTATGATCTCCATATTGCAGAGCAGTTTCTCAGTCATTTGAACTCCAAGGAAGATGACAAAAATTACACATCAAGCCCCCTTTCTCAAGCAGAATCAGTCCCACCCAACACACTCTCAAGCCTGCCCCAAACAAAGACCCTATTAGGAGCCTCAAATTTTGGAGTCTCCAACCAGCCAAGAACAATTTTTGTAGTATCATTTTCACCACTACTGCAAATATTTGTATAAGCAGTAGCCTCTGAGCATACAATATACTGCTGCTTTAAGCAACAGTGTGTAACACAGCATTGAGGAAAAACGAGGCAGAGCCTGCAACTAACCAACAGTCCTTATGTTGTTGATGCCCTCTGTTTCTTAATGCATCTGTTCAGATATCGTAAGGAGTTGTGTGACTGTTTTCAACAGCTAGCATTCTGTGGACAGAATCACCAATAAAATACCCAGCTTGTCTGGGTAGTAGCTGTGGCTCTCGTCTTGTTATTTTATTATCCATTGATCCAGCCCAGTAAGAAAATCAAGGAAGTCTTGCTGTAAGACAAGGCTCCTTCTCTGGGAGTCAAAGCAAACTACATGACAGAGGTTTGAGCTGGTCTCTATTACAGCGAGTTTTTCCTGGCTAACAAACAAACCTAGACACAGTAGCAAACCTTCTCTCCTTGTATTAGAGCACACAACAGTATATAACTGAAAACTAATAGACCTATTAACAGCTGACAGATGAAATGAAAACCCTTACCATGAGGGTCTGACGTCACAGAGGGCTCAAAGGATGGCAGGATGTTCAGTCCCACATACAAGAAGGCAGACCTCAGCTTCACACTTGCCAGCTCCTGCATGTGGGATGACTTTCATCTCAGCTCTAGCTTTTTACATTTCAGCATTTCCCAGCTTTATAAACAGGGAAATAGCAACTCTTGCATTCATAAGGGCCACAATGACCTGAAATTGCTGTTAAGTACCCTCAGCTGTGATTCCATCTTCACTGTTTTGGATGGAAGAGCACAAGAGAGAGCACAAAACCAGTTTAAGCCATAATACTTCGGTCCTTTTCACATATTTTACATTATGATTCTAATTAGTAAGAACTCACTGTATGATTGTCATCATGAAGATACAGGTGTTTGCAATGTTAATAAGTATTCCTTAGATTTATTTTACTGGATAAGCTGGACACTTACTATTTCAATGTCAGCATGGAAAAAAACCACCACATTTCAGCTCTGTTAGGGCACAGATCCCTGCCTGCTGGTTTTACTTCAGAGGAATCATCTCAGAATTAGTTTATAGGACACGGATGCTACCAGCTGCTCTCCAACCTGACTCTATACTAACAGTGTGACTCAAATGTTATCAGGAGCTAACCAAGACCCCTCCTTTGCCTTGCTGCAAAGCCTTGTTCACTTTTTGTGCTTCAACTGAAGCTTATTAGATCGCAAACATTAATGTAAAACATTAATAAATGTCATGTTCTCAATGCAAAATCCTGACAGCAGTTAATACACAGTAAAACAAAATGTTTGCCAAGAAATTAAGTTCACAGAAGATAAGCAGATAACAAGAATTAAACTCATTAATTAACTACATAAAACCCATAGATAGCAGAATTGGAGAGTGCCTGACTCTTCTCCAATCCACCCAGCACAGTTCCTGCTGCCACCTTCCTGTTTTTACTGACAGCAACTCACGGCTTCAGACACCTCATCCTTGACTTCTAATATCTTCTTGAACAGCATTATCAAATAGCAGCACAAAACACATAATGAGTAAGAACAGAAAAGACTGATTGATTTCAGATGATTGCAGCCAAAAATCTTTTGCGCCAAGAACATAAGAAAAGGTGCAAGATGCTTGAGGAGAGTAGCAGAGAAATAGTCAATTTCCATGAGATAAGGGGAGATACAATAAAAGCATCACTATTTCTTTAGTTCAGCTAACTACCATTAGCATGTAGTGATCTGAGCATTATGTGAAAAGCAGAAGTGATTACAGATGTGCAAGAAGGAAGCAATGTTTTCCAAATATTTTCAGCAAGATTTTACAGGGCAATACTGAAACCATTTTCTCTGTTCTCAAAATCAAGTAAGAAATACTTCCTAAAGTAAAAATTCAGATAAAAGCATGAAATAAAAAGGAAAGATGTTCTGTCTAGAGTTCTGGCCTATTTGCTTTAGTTCTCATTGAATTGGTCGGTTTATTGGCTTTGCCAACCATTGTCCCAAGATACTCAGATTCTGACGAGACCTGCAGAGCCAAAGTGAATACAACCAGTTTCTTGTGAATACAACCAGTCATCATTTTGGTACAACTGTAGGCAAGTAACTGAGATCCTTATGAAGTATAACGTGCTTGAGAGCTCTTAACAATGCCTTGAGTCACTTCCCTGAAACTGAGGTTGCTATTTCTGTCATGCATGAGATCATTTGTACCTTATAATGACAAATTAAAACAACTAAGCAAGCACATTTTTTTGCTTGGTTAAAATACAGACATAAGAAAGGAAAAAACCACCAACCCCAACAAAAAAAACAAACAAACAAAAAACCCAACAACATTTCTACAACTATTTTTATATTTCAGTGGCCAACAGATCTTCCAAAAATCTTATTTCCTCAGCAATACCTTCCTTCTCTGACAAATGGGAAAGCCTATATCTTTTTTCCTCCTGCAAATTGTGAGCACATGGAAAGCGACAAAATATGCAGCGTACTTCTCTGCAAAGACAGACCCTACAGATGAGCAGTTTTATACTAATTAAAAGCCTTGAGCAAATGCAAAGACTAAACTTGTGTGTTGATTCAGATAGATATTACTGCAGCTGAATGACTTGAGTCACAACTGGGAAATATCTTCTACAACATCTGAGAATAAAACTATGTCATCAGAAAACAAAGCAAAAAGAAATACTTGTGTCCCCTACTGATTTTAGTGGTGTTTATCCAAGAAATTCTGTTTAAATGAGTAATACTGATTTCCACCACATTCCCCTTCCACAGATATAATTATCCTTCCAAACAGTTACATGTCAAAAATACATTGCCCTCCCTGGCGGACCAGTAATCATGGCTCTAAACTGGGAGTAAAGTGGGATAGCAGTTGTAAACCATATAAAAATCATGTTTCAATATGCTGCGTCTTTACCATGCCAAATGTAGCTCAAGACTATTGTACTTTTCAGGATGCAAACCTTTTCTGCCCTTAGAATTCTGTTGACTTATTAGAGGCCATGTCTGGCTCTTTCGCTGCCACCTGCTTCAGCAGAGACCTGGGGTGAGTTCTGGACAAGACACCCCACTGGCCTCAGCAGCAAAGGGGAAGGTGGTGGAAGAGCAAAATGAACTTGAGGTGCTGGATATTGCAGTAGGTAGGGGGGAATTGAGGAGAAGTGATGGGAGAAGTAGGATTTTGAAATGGGAGAAGCTGGGGTATTCTGGAGAGGGTAGATAATGCAAACAGAACTTCAGAATGGGGAATAAGTGGGGGAAAAGTGGGGCAGAAGAACTCAGGGCACTGAAGTAGTTTCCAACAACAGCTTTTTTGGAAGTTACTGTGTTAAATTGGTTTTCGAGGTTCACTTTCAGACATGTTTTGATGTATTCCTGTACGTCAGTAAATTTCCATCTTTCACAACCATAACTGAGACTGTTAACACCTGAGTTAGAAGCACATTGTTAGATATTCTGAAGCTGTAGATTTTTGTTGAATACTGAGTCCTATTTGCCACAGCACATCCAGCATTAAAAAAAAAAGAAGCAAACCACCTCAGAACCTAGATACAGAGCTAGTATTACAGTCATGTCTCATCAAATTTAATGCCATTGACTTTTACTGTTAGCGTGTCTTCTAGATGCTGGCTGAGTCAGCTGTAAGAAAATAAAGAAGAATCTGTGTTCACTAGTCAGTCAGTGTGGACAATAATGACTGCCCTTCCAGAACCAGTCCCTTGATTATTCACAAAAAGAACTAACCATCACACTGCTATCTCTGTATTGAGTAAGAAGACATGAAATTTTGATTTACCAGAATTCGACAAATCAGTTTATAAAGCTCACAACTTCTTGGAGTGCTGATGGAGGAAGGAATGAGTACGTGTACACAAGTCTGAATGCTTCCCCAACACCACCACCATTCCTTAACATTATTGCTCTGAATTGCATGACACAGAAGGGAGGAAAAAGCAGCCATCATTCACTTTCTTCACCTGGATGAATGATCCTTCTCGCTACAAACATACTTCACAGCATCTTTGTTGGAGATTACAAGCTTTATTATAGTATTCATAGAAACAATTTGCATTTAAAAAAATACCTGTGAAGCAATTACCATTTCAGACCATGAGAAAAGAGATTCTAGTTTCTTACTCACAGCAACTTCTGTATCTTAATCACTTCCAAATCCTCACATGTAAAGCAGTAGTTTGAGAAACCAGGGTAGTTGCCTTCTGAACACAGGAAGGCGCAGCTCACAAATTATAAAAAAGAAATTTTAAGTCATCCCAAAAGCATGTAATAGCTGAAGTTGGAACACTGTTGCAAGGAAAAGTTAAATGATATCCAGAATGCACAGTTGCAAAGTCATGTTAATAAATAAAAAAAAATAAAAAGAAAAGAGAACAAAAACAAGAACACAATCCACCACCACAGACTGGAAAAATCTGTGTAATACATAAAACTTCAGATGTTCAGATGTTCCTTTTATACCATCCCTTTGTACCTCCTAGCCCATTAATATCTTTACCATATCAAATAAAATGCTACAAACCTTTCCACTAAAGAGTATTTCAATAAATCTGGGATTAAACAGGCTTTTGAAAACCACCATTTTGAACATTAAACGTTTGTCACTTTCTTTTAGTCCAACTGATTAATTTAGTTAATTCATGAGGATTATAATTTACGCTGGTTGTTCGTGCATCTCCTGCAATAGTGTTCCCTGTTTTGTCTATAGCTCGCCAATGCCAGTTCAGTACTGCTGACCGATTCAGTACAGTCCTACATAGCAGGGATACAGGACCATTCTATTTTCCTTTTTTTTTTGTAATTCTGTATTTGTATTTTCATACACACAGTATACTTGGACAGGAGTGAGGTTTTTACGTTTGGGGTGGGGTTTGTTTTGGTTTTGCAGTTTCTGGTGGTTTGTGGGGTTTGTATTTTTCTTGACAGAAGCATTTTTCTGCACTCATCTAATGCAGAAAAAAGTACAACAGCTCTCTAAGAGCTAGCCAACTACTTATATACAAAACTCTGAAAAGGTCCCCCCTGTAGCATTTGAACAACACTCCACCGCCCAAATTTCACCAAATTCAGAACCAGACACAAGTATGCCACAGACCAGTAAATACGAAATGGAGATTAAAAGACAAAGAAACAAACCACAAAGCAAAATCCCTCTAACCCATTCCTTCCCCCATCCCCTGAAACCCTAAAATCTTAAAAAGTATTTCTACAGCCAACATATCCTTCCAACCATAGCTTTTAATGCCTCCCCACAGAGGCATCCTCAGAATCAACGCATCCCACATATGTGCATCCTAAAACCTGATATGCTCATCCGTGAACAAATATGCTTGTTGAAACTGAGTGGAAACACCCAACCATGAAGCATCAGAATAAACTCACAGACATACCAATAAGGTTGACTAAGAACAGGTAAAGAACATTTTGCAGGAAACACCACCCATATCTCTGAATTTCCAAGTCCTACTTTCTTAAAAAAAAAAAATCCAACAACAAAGAAATAGACCCCAAAAAACCCGAAACTCCACAGAATCCCCCCTTTTATTAATTTTAATTGAAGATAGAGATAATAAATCTTTCTATGCTGGATTTAAAGAAAGCACCTTTTGTCCAAAAGCCTGCTCATCTTTTATAACTGTCTTAGTTCAATAAAAGATACTGTCTTTCTGCCTTTGTATATGTCCATTCAAAATACTGAAAAACCCAAAAGCAACAAAAGTGATGATTAAAATTTCTTACTTTGAGCAATGAGATAATTTGTATTATTCTCTTGCCAAAAGAATGTCACCAGTCTCTCAATCTTTGCACGGTCTGTTTCTCTGAACAAACTCCATCTCTCTTAAGACTGCCAAAAACCAAAGCATGGCTCCACTGCTTGGATAGCTGGCGCTCTGTACCATTTCACACACATATCTGCATCTTTACTCGCTAAACCCATCACCAAGGTTCCACAAACAGCTACTCAGATTCCTCCTGAAACTGCCAAAATCAGAGTTTGCTGACTCCTAAAAAGGCACAGAGGACAGTCAAAGCTGAGATCTATGAAGCACTCTCAGCTGACACAGCTGTTCACATCATTTCTTCCACTATAGCAGAGTCAGCTAAACCAGTGGTACATTGACCATCCTCCTAGGGGATACAGATTGCCTTCTAACACTTGGGTTTACTTTATTCCAATCTCAAAGATATAGAGATTAAAGAGACTGGATATGACATGAAAGCATATGTTAAATTGCAAGGCTAGTCTCTAAATAGGCAGCACTTACCAGAGCATTTCAAGTTCCATCTTTTCTCATGCTAACTTCTCCCAGAGTTTAAGTAACAATGTTCAAAATTTAGCAATTGAGATATCTGGAACATGGAATAAGGCTTAATCTTGTTGTACGCCTATTTTTGTTTGTTTAATGAAAAACGTAACACAAAGAGTCATTAAGACTATGGAGTTGGAGGAGGTCATCTTAAATAGGATAATCACAACATGGTAGGTGGAGTCCAAGCCCAGTTTTGTACCTGAATTTCTCATTTTGTACTAAAGCTGGTATCTTACATATTACGAACATGGAAACTGATTCCTTGTACATTCAAGCTGCCATTTAAATGAGTGAAATAGGTATTCTAGAAGAGTGGAATATCAGACGTGTATGGAATGTGATGTAAGGAAGTGAATGAAACAAGTTACATTCTTGCCTCTTAAATTTTATTCATTCTTGGATGACACAAGATTCAGTAAGCTTTGTTCTAGCCTTGCAGCAAAGCTGTAAAGCTTTGTTCTGTTTTTACAGTGAAGAACTCTGTACGAAGAGGCCTTTTATCCCAACAGTCTAACCTCAAAAGCACTAGAAAACAATAAAAAGACATTAGTTCATATGAAACATTCAAAGAGCTTAAGAAGTATCACTACCATTTTCTTCAAGGGGTCAGATGAATCTCATCCCAACTCAGATGTCGCTAAGTTAAATATTTCAGGCTGAACTAATCACCTTTGCTAGAAATAGGCACTTAACTCATCTTTAATACCTACAGAATGAGAAAACATTAAGACATTTAGTATTAAGCAAGATGAATCTCACCTTAAGTGTCCTGTGTGCTCTACATTTTCTGACACTATTTTTAGATTGGCATTCCTTTTTTCAGTACTTTGTACACTGTTGATCATTACTTAAAAAAGTAAACATCAGGCTCGTTATCATCACTTGTTACTGTTCTCTTACTTAGTAACATGAATTCATCATGGTTTGACAAGTCACTTAAAGATAAAATGTACAATATATGAACTTGGGGAAAAGTCAGCTCACTTAAAATGAAGGACAGCACCATCAGTGATGGCTCATGCAATTTATAATTGAACTCCACTGTTTTGTGGTAGCCTACCACACATTTCTCTGTCCACTCCATTAACCTCTAAGGTTTCATTTCATCTCAAAGTGGTTGAATCAGAGAAAAAACTTAGCAACTGGGTATGGAGTTTAGGCTTCTCCTCCCGTAACAGATCTTTAATAGCTCGAGGTAACATAGCCAGGCACCAAGTACTACTTTGAGATGACAGAAGAGTATGATGCTGATACTTGTACACTAATAACACTTCTGGTTAAGAAAGTAGAGGGCGGATATTTTTTGGTTTTAAAGTATATAAATGAGATGGACAAGAAACTTCAGCTGAAAAGGCACACAGTGACTAAAATAACTCAAACTGCCCTCTGCCTGCGCCTCTGTCCCTATTGATTAAGAGACCTGGGTAACCAGATGAAGTATAGGGATTTAACGCTGTTATTTGTTTAGAAAACAAAGGATAGAACTAACCTCTTTTTCTTCTGAAAAAAGATTTAAGTGAAAATATACACCAATTTCCATTTAATGGCTTAGATTTCACCAATGTTTCTCTCATTGAAAAAACTCTTTAAGGCTCACTGTCAATTCAATTATTTTCTCCCATTTCTTTAATTGCAAAAGTAATTGTAAATCTTTACTGCAAGAAAACCTGAAAGCTGCCATTCAAACAACCTCATCTGGGAAGGGCTACAAGCCCTCTGCAAAGCCAGTCAGTTGGAAACGGTGTCCCAAAGGCTCCGGGTGGAACTGAGGTAATCTGGGCTGAGCCCAACCAGTTTTCCCCAAATTTTTGAATTAAAAAGGAAAGTGATAACAATGGCCATGCATATTCGCGAATCCAAAGCAGGGCAGTTAAACTAACCATGCTAAGTAACATGCTGGTTTTCAAATTAATAACATTGATGGCTAGTATAAGCTGCTTCCTATACGATATATGCTTCGAAGTATACATATACATGCAGGTATCTCCTTGAACTACAGAACTTAAAAATCACAGCAAACACAACATGAAAGAGAAAGAGACAAATGCGAAGCAATACACGTAGGAAGAAGTCACTAATGTACACACGCAGTTAATGACATCAGCAGAAGGGCTGTAATGGACTGTGGGACTCTGACTAATGTAAGACACAAGTTTAAGCAATCAGATTAAAACCTTGTTTTTAAATCGCTCTGCTAAATTAGGAAATTAACAGCACTTTCTGAACAGTTCACTCTCTGATTTGTGTTCCGAAATGTCAATGTGTTCTTTAATCTTTATAATATTGTCCATGGTTTGTGTTAATTAAAAGATAAAGC
The DNA here is from genome assembly GCA_026283785.1 of Coracopsis vasa. NCBI lineage: Eukaryota > Metazoa > Chordata > Aves > Psittaciformes > Psittacidae > Coracopsis > Coracopsis vasa. The sequence goes on from JANHGB010026201.1 coordinate 10,346, forward strand.
CTCTGGATTAACTGATGAATACTAATTCTTTAGATTTCCATTACCTCATAGAAGGGAAGAGAGAAAAAAATACAAAAGCCCCGTGCTTAGTACAAGGGTACAGAACTTAAGTGACTCACAAAGGAAGACTGAAAACAGTGGTCTACATTTATTCAATGAGAAATTAAATTAAATTAGAAATAGCAATAGTAAGAGTTTTTTACAAAACAAACAAAACAAATGAACCATTTTTGCTTCTTAAAAAAACAGAAATGTTCTTCCTACTCTTTTTTAAAATAAAAATGAAAAATAGAGAAATCATTAAAAATATTATACACATGTATAAAAAATAAATTTTAAAGCATTTTTAATATTTGAAAACAAGAAAGAAACCCTGTATTTTTATAAAATATATTCATTCTCATAAGAAAGTGATAAAAAAATATTAAGAGAGATGCTAGCAAGTGCAATATGCCTTTAATACCATTCTTTTGGTCAGTAGAATGTAAATTTCTGTTAAGAAACGTCTCAAAACAGTCAGTATTCCATTTAACCACATGTTTATAGGTAAAAACCAGTTGTGCTGAGCACTTGGAGATTTCATGGAGACATTAAGAAAACAAGATGCAAAGGACATAAAGTGTAAGGCAGAAAGCACTGCTACACACGTGGCATTAACACAAGGCATCCAGTCTGGACTGGGGCCCCAAGCACTGCCGGGGAATTAAAGGATTCAGCTCTCTGCTCTGGACTGCTGGATGCTGTACCACTCAAAAATGCAATTAATCCATTCAAGAAGGGCACAACAGCTTGCAAGCTCCTGGAACATTTATCTTTCAGGCCACAGTAGCAGCTACCATTCAAAGAAGGCTGGGGGGGTAGGCAAAGGTATGCGCTGAAAAGGCTTGCTGACAGCATGAAGGCCATATGGCTCCATACTTGCCACATGCCAAAGACTAGCCCAGCTCAAACTGTAACAGAGAAGTGTAGAGATCCAGATGTTTTAATTCATGCAAGACAGCAAATCCCTTCCGTTTAAAATAGCATGCCTTCTTCCTGCAAGATGCTGGAAGGACTTCAGATATTAACCCGCTCAATCAGCATGCTTAAAGAAACAAATGCAAGATTGAAAGGCTCTACTTAGAAACAGATGGGCAATATCTGAGCCACTGGGTCCCTCAAATGTTAGACATGGCAGGGGGGTTGGAAGTAGATGATCTTAAGGTCCTCTCCAACCTCAACTATTCTATGATTCTATGTTTTATATGGTCAATAAAACACATATGAAGGGAAAAAAACCCTCATGTTCTGTATCAACCTTTGTTGGACCATCTCCTACATTAAATAACCACTTCCAGACACAGGGATTCATAATTTCTCAAATTTTAAAACTAAGCTATTTGATAGGTGTGTGGAATACAGTGATTTTTTTTCTTTTAAAGTAGGAAAACCTTATTTGCACAAGTAGAAAACATCAGGATGTCAAGTTATGAATTAAATATTTTCATAATTTCCCCCATCCCAGTCTTGCTACTTGAAAAGACATATTCCTCAAAGAAATATTATGTAAATAATATCCTGTAAATAACATACATAAACTTACTATGTAAATAAACACAGTAGCCAGCAACAGTATTTCATCAAGAAAAATGCCTTCCAAAATTATTTGAATGAAGAAAGAGTGTTGAGTCATTCTGCACTCCCTTCCTGCAGCAGCAGTGATTCAATCAAGTTGGGTCTACATGCAAAGTTGTAACATTATATTAGATCTGCAATTCCAAACAAGACACATTTACTAAAATGTCTGTGTATTAGTAACAAATGTGCTTTAGCTTAGTATACCCCATTCTACCTAGCATAGTCTTTGATGGTGGTTTGAAAAGCCTACATCTGCTCCTGAAAATTTGAAAACTGATTTTTCCATTACAGCATGGTTTTAAATTCTGCAGAATTTTGCATTTTGCAGTGAAGCTCCCAAACAACTTTTTCTATATTAACACTTCCATTTTCAAAGCATTTCAAAACCACAATGCTGTACATGCTTCTGGATACTCCTATTCACAAGTTGCAAGGAGGAGCATTCTCCTGTTCACACTGCTGCATTTCAGAGCTTCTTAAAAATTAGGTTATTAATTTTTTAATCAAAGCCATGAATAATGATTTCATTTGGAGCTTTTCTGCATTGGCAGACACTAATGGGTTTTTTCACTCAGCCTCCAATTACAGGGAACAGCGATTAGCTACTCCTTACAAATATAATTAGCTGATTAAGAAAAAGCGTAGAAGAGATCAAAGCTCCTGTAGCATATATTCTTGGACTGCAACAATCAGTTCAGTGACTTAAGAGGATAAAACACTGCATTCACACAACATATGTAAGCTGTCATCTCCTCTAACTGTGAGGTTGTCTCAACCACAATAAAGAACAGTCTTTGCGAAAGGCTGAAGAGGGCTCTTTTCACTTTCTGAAAATGCCAAGAGCTTCTGGGGTGCCAGCAACATGTGCTGCGGGAGGCACAGCTTCCTCACACATCCCTCAGTTCTAAGCAACAAACCCAGCATGGTATCAGACTTCATCAGAGCTTTCCATAGCTGGACTAGGCTTCCTTTCCTACTAGTCTTCATCATATAAGCCTCAAAGAGTTAACTCCCCCTGATCCATCCTTAAGTGTCTTCTGAAGCTTCTGGCTCTTTCTATCACTACACAGTTGACAAGATTAAAGAAAGTCACCAGAAAATGCCTTTCCTCCTCTCAAACCTTCTGGAGCATACCAAGTTACGGTACTTCAGCTTCATACTGACCATCAAAACCACCATATAGAATCACAGAATCATAGAATAGTTAGGGTTGGAAAGGACCTTAAGATCATCTAGCTCCAATCCACCTGCTATGGGCAGGGACACCTCACACTAAACCATGTTGTCCAAGGCTCTGTCCAGCCTGGCCTTGAACACTGCCAGGGATGAAACATTCACAGCTTCCCTGGGCAACCCATTCCAGTGCCTCACCACCCTCACAGTAAAGAACTTCTTCCTTATATCCA
>JANHGB010026202.1:0-18930 GCA_026283785.1 Coracopsis vasa
TGTTATACCTTAGTTACTAAACTGTTCTTATCTCAACCCGTGGGAGTTGTATTCTTTTTGATTCTCCTCTCCATCCCCCCGGGAGCCTGGGTGGGGGGACTAAGTGGAAGGGAGTGAGAGAGTGACTGAGTGGATGGGCTTAAACCACGACACCCCAGCTTTCTTGTAGGCACCTATTAGGTATTGGAAGGCTGCTTTAAGGTATCTCCAGAGTCTTCTCTTCTTCAGGCTGAACAAGCCCAGCTGTCTTAGCCTGTCTCCATAGCAGAGGTGAGCAGAGCATCTTTGTGGCCATCCTCTGGACTCTCTCTATGTCTTTCTTGTGCTGGGGGCCCCAGAGCTGAATACAGTGCTCGAGGTGAGGTCTCACAAGATAAGAGGAAAGGGAGAGAATTCCCTCCCTCAATCTGCTGGTCATGTTGCTGGGGGTGCAGCACAGGACATGGGTGGTTTCTGGGCTGCAAAAGCATGCTTCTTGTCATGGTGAGCGTCTTGTCAACCAACAGCCCCAAATCCTCCTCCAGGCTGCTCCATCTAGTCCTTGTCTAGCCTGCATTTGTGCTTGGGATTGCCCCAATCCAGGGTCAGTACTTGGCCTTGTTGAACTCCACAAAGTTTACATGGTTCCACCTCTCTAGCCTCTGGATCCCATCCTTTCCCCCTAGTGTATCAACTGCACCACAGAGCTTGGTTGCATTGGCAAAATTGCTGAGGATGCCCTCAATCCCACTGTCCATGTTGCCAACATGATGTTGAACAGCAATGGTCCCAACACCAATCCCTGAGGATTACTACTTGTCACTGGTCTCCACTTGGACATAGAGCCGTTGACCACAACTCTTTGAGTGCGATCATCCAGTCAATTCCCTATCCACTGAATGTTCGATTCCTCAAATCCATGCCTCTCCAAGTTTAGAGACAAGGATGTCATGCAGGACAGTGTCAAATGCTTTGCAGAAGTCCACGTAGATTATATCAGTCAATCTTTCCTTTCTTCTTTTTAAGAATAGGGGTGATATTTGGCCCAGCAGTGTCATTAGTTCCTGTTCCTCTGAGCAATGTCTTGGCTGCTTTTAGACCTGGAGACTCTCTTCTTCTTGATGCCCTTCTTGTTGCCTTTCTCCCTCGTAACCTTAATTTCCTGAAAATCTTCTCTATGTGTCTGTGCAATTCCTACCAAAGATCATTTTCCCTCATGCTCCAGAGGGTTATATATGATATCTTCAGCTCTCTTTTAAGGAACACAGTGCCTATACTAAAAAACAAAAAGTACAGTCTGTCGTATCACTGCTTTTGATAAAATCCTCAAAGAGGAAAATGGTCCTTCTACTTCTGTTGCCATGACAATGACAATTTTTACAGAAAGGCACAGTCTGGAGAAACATATTATCTACCAGTTCAAACAAAGCATTAGCATCATAACAATTTACCTTACTGAATCAAACCAACAGGCTGCCAAGCCCTGTATCCCTTTCTGATAGTGACTAGTACCAGATGCTTCAGAGAAATATGACAAATACTGGTTTTAAGCAATTACAGAACAAACTGTCCATAAAGGATGTTGCTAATGGCTTTTAGTTAGTTAGTTCATGGTATAAGACACAGAGTCAAGTCAAGGGTTTACTTTTTTTTTTTTGACTACATAACCTTCTTATGCAAAGTAACGGCACATGTTCTCACTGGGCATATAAATGCTCAGTTTCCTTCAATCATTTTCTAAAATAGTATTTTCAAAGTTGCCTGTGGCTGTAAATTAAAGTCAATGTGTCTATAATGTTTGAAAAGGTTTTTATGTCTTTATCACTTTCTCATACTTTTTTTATTATTATTATTTTTATTAAGAGCTCTGTTTTACCTTATCAGGAAAAGCAAACAGAATTCACTACAATCACCTGTTATTTGGCATGTTTCTATCATATCTTACCTTGCCTTACTCACAAAACTAAAGAGACTGTACATTTCTGTATTCACTTTGTCCACATGTTGGTCCCTGTCTGTTCAAACTCTGGTCGTCTTAAAGTGCAGCTATGTCTTCTTGGAATGAGATCTGGACATGATCAGTACTCTAGGCTAGAGTTTACTGATTGTCATGACAATGACACCACACCAGCTTCAGTATTTATTTCTAACTTATCTACATAAACCAAAATAAGGATAGTGAGGGTGTAGGAAATATACAAGGAGTGAAGAGGTAAAAAATACAGTGGTAAAAAGGAAAATAAAATGCCAACAAATACATCAGAACATTATGTTTTAAAAAATAGAGAAGAAGAAATTCCCTCAGTTGGCTCATCACAGGTGAATCATAGAATCCTAGAATGTTTTGGGTTGGAAGGTGCCTTAAAGAGCATTTAGTTCCAACCCCCTGTCACAGGCAGGGATACCTTTCACTAGACCAGGTTGCTCCAAGCCCTGTCCAACCTGGCCTTGAGCACTCCAGGGCTAAATCTACCCTCCCACAGACTAAACACACACTCAGGAACTGCTTAAGTCACTCAGGCAGTGGTTGGAGAGTGGCACAGATCGTCAAATAGACCTTGACAGTCAACTTGAGACTGTAGGAGTTTTGTCCCTAACTAATGGTGTCTTCTGTAAAAAACGGACCTACTTATTTAAAGGATTAACTGCATTTGTTTCATTTCTGAGTTAAAATTTAGATCATTAAAGCAGAAACAAGAACAGATTTGGGGGCACTTGAGACAAAATAATGAAATAGTTGATAATAAGATGCAATAATAATGATTTTCCCCTCTTTCTAATAGAAATTGCTGCTACATTATTAATTATCCTCTTTCACATGAAACAGCAATGTTTGAAATAAAAGAAAGGAAATAAAAAGTCTTTGAATCAACGATATTACTCACAGGTTAACTGTAATTTTATTTCACACAGAGATGATTAAAATTCCAAGTAAGCCTAAACTCAAACTTCAGTGAATGTAAGATGGTTAAAAAATTGGAAGTGTCAAGGATATGGTGGGCTTGATATTTAGATCATGTCACCAATGAAACTTCATTTATTTACACAGCTGAGTTATGATTTTCAGTACTTAAGGGATGTACATTCTTGGCAAGTTATATATTTCATACATATTAAAGAATAAATCCAATAAAATAAAATTTATATGATTAAGTTAAATGCACAAGCATAAAATAAAACCATGAAATATTTTTTTTTTCAGGATTTTAAATAAGTCCAGTTTTGATTTGCATATATTAACTTAAAACAAATATTTAATGAGAAATTTCTAGGCAGCAGTGCATTCTGGAACAGACAGCTACAAAATAAGTATGTCAGGAAATTTTTTGTAAGATTATTTACAGCTTGTAATTGTTAGTATTTACATAAAATAAAGCTTGGATAGGTAAACTGAGAAAGTAGACATGACTAGTAAGGGTAAAAGAATATGAAGACTACTATGTCCATTTGAAAGAATGAAAAGTTTGTAAATTTGATGTTTAACATTTGGTCAGTGACCAAGACCAGAGCTGTGCACAAAAATACATCCATAGACAAATCTCTTGAGTCCTACATCTTAGTTGAGAAGAATATGCCCTTCCTGCTCAGAGAAAATATCTTGGGAAAGGGAGGAAAAATGCAGAGCAATCTACAGAAAATGTCTAAGACAGGTATTTAAAAGGAATCAAACTAAATGGGAATGGAGAGTGAGGGGACCAAATAATTTTCATGGGGGCTGGTTTGAAAGTTAAAAAAGGACTTGTGGGTGATCTTGCTGAAATCTAATTCGTATTAGACACCTAATCTTCAGTCTCACAGCACAGTGCTTGTAGCGGGGGTGACATTTTAGCAGAGCCATGGTGCAGCCTGCATTTAAAATGCTCTGTAATTGAGTCTTCATTAATTTCTTTGTAGGATTACTTGTAATTGCTGCAGGGCCTTTGGTCAGCTGGTGGTGGCCTGCTACAGAGGGATCTAATGTCCAATTGAATTAAGGCAAATGTGCTCCAGCAAAGGAATTAGGAAGGACAAATTGAACAGAAAATAGTCAGAATATTGTATGAAATGGGGGCATGATTCTTCTGTGGAAGTCATTATATGTAATTCAGATCCACTGACTAACAACGCACAGACTGGAGTGAATACAATAAATTGATGTGAGCAGTGCAATAACTGCAGGCTCGGAACAGCATGCACTACAAAAGGGATCTTTGTAGGGCAGAAGATCCAACAGAGGTTAAGTTTAGGATTTACATGGGGCACTTTCATGTGACCCTGGTGTTATCTGTGACAACAAGAGCACAGCTGTGAGCCCAGCAGTATAGGTGGCTAAAGCAAAAAAGAATTCCAGAACACAAATTCGTTTTGAAAACAATCGGAACAACTTAAGATGTTTGCTTTTGGTTTTGATAAATACAGTGAAACTTCAAATCAAGAATCCTCCTCCCTTTTATACTTACTGTGCTCTCTACAGTGATACACTCAGTTTCATCAGTTATTGCTCCTGCTTGAATGGGAGACCTCCAAGACTATGCAAGTCATTCTTGAGAGATGCTGTGGTTGATTAAGTGGTTGATAAGAGTAATTCTTCTTTCAGAATGAGCACTGAATGAAAACCTTACCCTGCAACAGGCACTGATGCTGTTTTCAACTGAGACATAAAACCAGAATCCAAGACTTACAAAAACACTCTAATGAAGAGTGAAAGTGTTACTCTGGGCATCTCAGGTAAATCTCATTTGTCCATTAAATTTACACACAAATTCTGTTTAGTCATTACAGTATTTGTCAGTGCAGTTTTGCCATGTACTGTTGTTTCACAGGGGCATTTCACCTTACAGACCTAGGTTAGACACCAGTAAAATACAAATTTTAAAATCTATTAAAAAACTTATTATTTATCTAATAGCAAGAAGAAGCTTTGCCTAAATTTGGCTGAAATATCTCTAATGTACTAAAGTCAATGGATTTAAATGGGTATCAAATTCACTACCAACTAAGAATTACCCTCATATCATGCAATAGAAACTGACCCCTCTAACTAATTAATTTTGTTTCATTAATTTTGAATTTTCATTTATAAATTTGATACCACTTATTATCAAGCTGCCAAAAATATTCACATCATAAATATTTTTGTTAAATATATTTAATGTAACTGAAAATTCTCAGCAACTGAATAGCCCAAGTGATTAGCTTAGTTTATTTACACTCTTTTCTATCAGAGATCCTAGTTTCTCTGACACTAGCAGTTCAGAATAAGAAAAGCTTTTTCACTGCTCTGCTGTATGAATCTCCCACTCACAACCACAGTCAGCTTGCAGAGATGCTGAAGTCGCTAATTAACAGTCCTATCTTTACACAATTTGATATAGTGTTTAAAAGAGAGATGCATTCATTGTAAACCAAATATATCCTCTTTTCTGTGATTTCTATTTTCATTTTATCATAACAATCAATTCTTATTACTCACCTGAAACTTATATCTTAGACATGAAATTCACAAAGTTTCCAGAAATATTTTACAGCAAACAGAGCAGTCAGTCCCTTAAGCCAAAATAAAGTCTCTCATGAAAGAAGAAATGAAGCAGTCAATTAATGCATGTGCATAGCAGGATAATTTGGAATGGGAAAAGATTATTGCAAAGCATGTTTTGAGAGCAGCACAAAACCAAAAAAAATATTACTTTATTAAATGTCTTGTGTTAGTAATGTGATCTCACACTTGTGGTTACATGGGGAAATTATTTTGGAATGATTGATTTTTATAATATATGTGTATCTCACAGTGGACTGCAAACATGACATGCAAATTAGAGGAAGAGAGGGAAACAAACTGACTAAGAAGTAAACCATGCCACAGCTCAGTGTTAGAATCTGTTCTCTGTCCACAGTAAAACCTGCTTACTGTAGCTCCAATACTGTATTCATTTTCTGAATATTTTATGCTATAGATGCAGGCAGACTAAAGGAGTTAAGAGGTTATAAAAGCCAGCATGGTGAAGCGGGCAATTGTCTGTAACCACACACAAAGAAAACGCTGCGGGCGATATTAAAATCCAACTTGTTAACACTTAAGTGGAAGAATAATTAGCATAATAAAAAATAGGTGAATAGAGGTAATAAATTGCAATTAAGACAAGAAAAACGTAGTCTTTGCTAAAGATCTTCTGGGAGCAGTTATATAAACCTGTAATCTTCCATAAGAAGTACTAGAAAACCCCTGACTCAGGATCGTCCAAATTGTAGCTTGTGACAGTGAAACGCTGTACAGGAAGAGCGACCAATTAGACAGATTAGGTGTCATACTGTCACCAGGACCCCTTTTCCCTCCAAATTTCTATGAACTGAACCGATGAAGGCATATTTCTAAAACCAGAAAGAAATGGAAGATAGCTGAGCTCAAATATTTGGTATCATTTTTTTGCTGCTGTTCAGTTTCTGTGTCTTTGAGTAAACATAGTGCAGGATAATTAAAAATCACTGAAAGCACAGTGACTACGAATACAATCAGACTGAATGGATCTGACTTGAAGTTATATTAGGCTAAGACATTAGTAGGAGTTGTGAAGAGCTGACCTCACAAGTTCTTCAAGCAGGCTGTCTTAGTAGCTCTAGCTGGCTGTGTTATTTTTGGTAGTTGTGTTTATGCTCAGCTCCTCTGGACTGACTTGTGTTTTTGCTGCTGGCCTGAATTTGCTTACGGCTTTTGCACTTCTGCTCACTAAAGCCAAATTCAGGGCCACTTCCTACCTCATATAGGTCTCCCTGGTGACTGATTGGCTCCTCTGAAAAATGTTCCTCTAGAGTGTGCACATCCCATGATTTGCTAGTAGAGCCTGTATTGATACAGACACGGTTCTCCCCTTGGTAGTGAGATCCCTGAGGGCCAAAGGCTCAGCTTTCTGGGAGAGGCCAGGTCAAGGTTCCTAAATCATTGCTAGTGTCCCAGTAGGTAGTTACAGCTACACATTGTCCAGTCTGGTTTGCCTGGAATGATTCTCTTGGGAGGAAGTTGACAGGCACAAAACATTTGTATGAAAAGACACTGAAACAGATTACCCAGAGAAGCTGTGGCTGCCCCATCCTTGGCAGTGCTCAAGGCCAGGTTGGATGGGGCTTGGAACAATCTAGTCTATGTTTGGAAGGTGTCCCTGCCTGTGGCAGTGGGGACTGTAACTGTATGAGCTTTAAGGTTTCTTCCAACCCAAACTGTTCTATAATTCTATGAAAATTACTCCCTTCTACTGCTTTGTCTTGATGTCTGCTCCAGCAGCCCATACACAACAGTGAAGATCACTGCCCAATACCCAAAGAATACATTAGCTTCTGGGTTGTGGCTATTTATAAGTGGGTACTCATACTGAGATAACAGATTTCATCATTAAGGTTATCATAATAAAGTTCTGAAGTCTTAATAATAGATGTTTTCTCTACACTGCTGTGCTAATCATGAAGTTTATTGCTAAACGTGGATCAATGTGCATTCAAAATGTGGGTTCTCATAGTAAGTGTCCTGCCCACTCCCAAGAACTATAACTGTAAACAGAAAAAGATTTGAACATTCAAAGCCTTCTCATGGATTGTGAGTACATAGCCTACACTAGATTCATGAAAGTTCCTGTGCTTTCAAAAAAAATACTATTTTTTGCTTTTAATCTGTTCGGTCTGGTAAAACATAAAAGCAAAAAGATAAAGCAAAAAGCAGATAAAGCAAAAGCCCTGGCAATAGGGGATAAAGGCTTATGTAATGGGCATTGCTCCAAGCTTTCTGCTGCTTTTGTTCATCTGCTTGGTCGAAACTAGGAAAAGTTCTTAAAGCAAGCACTCATTTCCTGCAAGGCAGCTGTGGAGCCTACATTCAGATAATTAACTACAAATGGAGGATTTTGTATAATTTCCTGGACTTCATTGCTTTAAATTTCCTCTAATTATTGTAACATCCTCTGTGTGTCATAACTTCTTTGATGTCCTCTTGAAATTGTTCTAACAGGAGTAAGCTGAGTAAGTCAAGACAGCTACATACCTCAGGAAGAAGAAATGGTTTGGGAAACCTTTCCTGTGTGTTCACAGTCACTTCAACAAATAACTCCTTTGCACATGTTTATGTCTTTATACATTGCTTTTTTTTTGCAATATCAATCCTTCCTTTCTGCTGTGTTTTGCTTAAGTATCAATTCCCTCATCTCTTGCCGTAATTGCATACTCTGAAGTAACACAGTTTGTTAGATGGCCTATCTAAGGTTCTGCATGATATGGATGTTGCAGCTGCATATAGTCCGTCTTTGCAGGGCTGCTGACACAACATCTGGTCAAAGAAAATGAAAGTACAGTATGTTCAAAAAATATAAACAGGAAACACCTAGTAATCTTTTATTCCATCAGGAGAGTGACAAAATTTGCTATAGTTCCTTTTTAACCTACAGTGAACGTATGAAGAGTAAAAAAACCCAAATCTTGGAGGCATTTTAAATAGTGCAGTGGAGACCAGGACTGCAAAGCGGCATCAACATTCTCCACCTGAATTCTAAATAATGTCAGGATCTGTTTGGTTCCAAAATAGGATAATCACATTTTCTTAAGAAAAACGTTGGTATCATCTGTGACAACATATAGTACTACAGTCTTTTCCACTACGAAAACAATTCAACATAGGGTAAGGGTTATTCTTTCCTTAAAAGTACAGTAGCAAAAGAAAAGTTTGATGGTTTCTTTTCCAAACCAGAAGGTAAAAATGAAGAAAGGCCTTTTTGAGCTTGAGAAATTTAAAGAGATAATGAAAAGATCTGGTTTTATCTCCTCTAAAAATGCAAGGTGGAATTCAAAATAATGAATCAAAACAAAAATAATAGAGAGGTCCTATTAAATAAAAAATTAAAAAAAAAATCCCAGAAAACCAGTGAGAAAACAGATGTTTCCAAACAGGTAGCAGAGGAACCCCAGTTGTCAACCTGGCAGTGGCCAGGAGAAAATGTAACAACTTAATTTGGTTCTTTCCTGGTTTTCTGAGGTGCCCTCACTCTCCAAGTATTTTCCTTGAGAATACATGTGATAAGGTCCTGCTAATCATTACTTTGATTTGTTTTAGTGAATTCCTAGTCCTCACATCCAATGGAAAATTAAGCCACACTCAAAGTTTTTTTAAAATCTTCCTATGGTGATTGATGCAAGCAATACTTTAAAGTCACTCTAAGTCTGCCCTAATAGAGAGGTATTTGCACAGGACTCCTTTATCCAACACACAGCAGGATTACCAAAGGAATTGCACACATGAGCTGTTCTGAAACTTATGAGAAGCAAACTAATGAAAAATGGCATCAATACATTTTCTGCTATTTCATTCTAGGGGTAAAGATGTAAACTAGCTGCCCAGCTTTAGCTGTGAGCTACAAAAGGAAACCTTTATAGACATCCATTTACAGGATTTTTCCTTACTGCAATGATGAATTTGATGTAGCTGTTCCTTACATCCTAGCACACCACTGAATGAGGAAGTAATCTGCTCCAAAGCATATTAGTAAAATCTTTTGAAGGTACATAAGCAGCATGATACACAAATCTGTATCTCCCACAGATATTATAAAGCATAGTTTAAAATCTGACTGGAAACCAGATGCTGCTACTTTGTAGTTTGTCTTAAAGTTTAATGGAAGTCTAGCATTTCAAGTTAACATCTTTCTGGATAGATCAAACCCTGCACACGTTACCACCCACAATTACATTAAGAACATTACATTAAGAAGGATGTTGGTGCAGCATGATGCCTACGCCAAAATAATAGCAGCCTAACAAATAATCAGATTGCTAATATCTTTAGCATGGTATTTAAATCAGTGATGTTTGATGTATGCAGTACACATAGGAATCAACAGGGTTGTACTTGTAGAAAATAGCTCTTTTCCTTCTTATATCAGATGGGCAAAATTTATTTTTTTTTTTAATTGCAAATAAATAGCTGATATTTCTCTTCCCTAACATTTCTTAAGCTGATTAATTCTGAGAACTTATTCTACTATGATATCAAGCCAGGCTACCTTAAGCGATAAGGGTTACACTAATTCATTTGCAGCATCTTGATAAACAATCCTTTAATAATGGATGAAATTAATTTATTTTCTGCCAACTATGGCACGAATTTCTTCTGAGTTTTATGAACTACTGAAAAAGGTCTTGAATACCAACATATAAACTGACTCCAGTAAGTGAAGCAATCAAAATAATTTCTGCCTGATTGCCAATTGCAAATCCGCAAGCATTGTGCATGATGGTATATGCACAAACAATGATAGATTTACTGGGACACGTTACAGGAACTTTGATACTCCTTTTTTATGCATCTTAGCATCTCACAGGGTCTGCATTTTATTACATCACAATTCATTATGAACTCTATTTAAGTGGGAAAAATGACATAGAGCAAGTTTCATATAGAAGGAAATCTATTTTTTCCAACATATAGGCAAGCCTGAGCAAGACCATCTCAATCCGTATAAACTGTTTTAACTTGATTTTATAAAAATATTGCACACCAGTTATGGCCAATTATCCAGCTGAAAAAAGGACAGCAAGAAAAATCATGCCAGCTAATCTGACCCTGTAATTTTAATATCTAATATTAACACATACAATCTTATTACTTTTGTTGATACATCTTCAAGTATTTCTCTGCTTTATGATGATAACTATACATATATATATATTGATATGCCTTCAAACTAGGACTTAAATAAATGCAATCCTGCCTGAAATCTGAGCTATGACACAGTGTAAAGAGCCAATGACATTAAAGCAGAGCTGGTGATTCCCCTCCTTTGCAAATATTGCTAAACCAAGAGTTCTGCACAATGAGTTTGACTAAGTTAACTTTATTTCACACTCCATTTGTTGTGCATATTTTATCCTGCCTTTCATGCTTACTAACTTCCACAAATTGCTTGTTATGCAAAATGAGGAAGATCTAAATGAATTAAATAGGAATGTAATTGTAGTATGCAATAATATCTGCTTTGCAGTTTACACAGCAGTCTCCATTAATATGTGTGCATTTCAATAGGTGGCATTTTTAATGTATTCACCTCAAAACCATCTGGGAAGTCAAAGTGGGTTTCAAGAGCCTGAAATCTTTCCTGTTCTTATATTGAAAAGGTGGGAAAAATTACTTGATAAACTGGCAAAGATGTTAAACCTATCACTTTGAGAAGAAGTTACATGATGTCAAGTGGGAACAAAATCTCTTGTGATAGTCAATTTTCTTGTCTGTTCAATGTTAATAAAAGCCAATCAGTTAGAGGAATGTCTGCTCCCTTTATGCATTATGAACACAGTTGAGTATCATTACCTTGCCATGACTGTCGTAACCTCAAAAGTAAACAGATATTTTTTAAATGCTGACCTAAATATTAGAAAGCATTTTCCATGGGCCAGAACAGCAGTCTAGAAGATAGAAACAATGGATATTTATGCCTCTTTCCTGCAAACTTAATCTGGTTATTTCTGAAATTCCTTGCTATTGATACAGGAAATATATACATATACTTACATATATATACATATCTATTTTAACAGAGGTTAGTTAATTTTGACAGCTCTTTAAGACTGTGGATGGAAATTTCTGTCTTTTTACTTAAGCAAGAGATAAAGCATCTGCAGAAATATGCCATATATAAATAATAAATTTACATAAACTTACATGAATCTGTTACATTTTTGAATGATTTATGAATACTATTGATTTATCTGAACTACAATAGCAGTATTTATCCAGATGTGAGCTCTTTGTCTACATTTAGATATGAATATCATTCAATCCTATAAATGCTGTTCTCGTTGTCTTCATCTGCAATACAAGACTATTACACCCAATGTGAACATCACGTGTAAGACCATATACATCAGCAGTGAATCACTGTGCTGGAATGAGCTCCTTGTCAATTTGTCTCAAGCTCTAGTACTATAGGACACCTCAGGAACAGTATTAATTCCTCCCTGTGAGGAAGCAAAGTCTGCTGTTCTGTTAAAAAGCAGACTAATTGACTTGGAAAATACAGCATTTCTGAGATCAGTAATCAGTCATCTTTTGTGGTAGTTATCAGTATTTTGCATGCCTTTAAAAAAATTGAAGTCGATTTCATAATGTTCAGCTTTACAATAGGGTAACATATGATGTTTTGTTCAATTGACAAAGCTGAGTTACTCTCTCACTATTCCTGGATGATGAGGGTGTACGTATACTACAATGGTGATGAATGTAGCATGATCATTAAAGAGAGAAACATTAAAAGAATCAGACAGATGTTTTCTTCCTAGTCCATAGTGCAACCAATCTGAAACATTAATAAGCAACAGAAAAACCCAAAAGAAGTTGTTGAAGTAAGAATATAACAGAAGTGATGGGGCTTCTTTTTGTCTCTTCTTTCTTTAAAAAAAAACTATCAAATGGAGCACTCTAAATTTACCTGAATTCTGAAATGTACCATCTGTAAATACAACCTGCAAAGACATCTCAAGTATGTTTTGATACGTGATTAGGCAATATCTATAGAGTGTATGTAATACAGATCATGTAGGCATGACATATTCATCCGTTGTAGAGCACTTTAAGAAGTCTACCCCCTGGCCACTTCAGGACCTCAAAGCTCTGGAAGACGGTTATTGTGGACAGCTCTTCTAACAGATTGTGACTACAAAATACAAATGAGCAGTGTTAGCGTCTTCTGGAAATTCTTCAACAGAAGTTCTGAATGCTCTGTGAAGAGGTATCCCATTTTTTGCCCTGGGGGCAGCAGTCTCCAGACTTTTGTGTGAATCAGAAATGCAACGAACACATATGGCGTCTCCATCTCTGCTGCACTTTTTTTTGTCTGCCTCCTCTACTTGGAAGGGAGGTCTGGCAGCTCCTTTTCACCCTTTGCTTGACAGCTTTAACCAGTAGAAAGTAAAAGCTCCTTGGCAGATTAATTAGCTGAGGAAACCCAAATGTCTTCATTCTCAGAGGCATCCTGAAAGTATTGGGATAGTTGCAGAAGGAAGTGTTTTGCCTTGTCAATGTTCCAGCTGGTAGAAATGAACTAACAATGAGCCAAAAATTACAAATTTTCTCCTTGTAGCTCCCACCCTGAATGGTCAATATTCAGAAGTGAAATGTCACACAGAAACCACTTAATTTAAAATAATGTAATAGTAAAAATGATCTTGAAAAGGTGATGTGAGAAATAGTTTTTACCATTTCTAACCTGTTTTTACTCTCCATTTCATACCACACAATTTTGAAATGCTGAACAAGACAGGATTTAGCACAGATGTTACAAAAGAACAAATTTCTGGGATGATTTATGAGAAAAGTAGTAAACTGCCTAAAAATTCAATAAAATGCTATGTAAAATGTAGGAAAGCTCTTGTGTTAACATTCTTGAAAAATAAGCCTACTTTTCACTCCATGCAAAAGGAAACAACCTTGTGAAGCACTTCACAATGCAACTGTTTCCTAGTGAAATCCAGAGAAGTCAAATTAAAGACCTCTGCACAATTTCCCTAGACTCAGAGGGGTGGCCAGAATGATGTATCCATCAGATACTCTTGTGAAGAATGCTGATGGAGTGCAATATGTTTGCCTGGAGGCATGACACATATCAGTGCTAATTTTGCAGACTGAGAGACTAAGGAGTAATTAGACAAAATTTCAGATATAATTGGATTATTTTATAGAAGAGAGAGGAGTCAGTGCTTGCTGCATTATTAAAGCTCAGAATGATGTTTTGAATCTTAGCACATACCATCTTTCTCAAGGCAAATTACTATAGTTAAGCACTAGCTTCAACCACTCTGAGATAAATAAGGTAACTAGTTAGATTTACTTTTCATCAAAGGCAGAGGTTTATCTGTGCTCCTTTAAGGATTTGCTGAAACAAAAGTGTAATCAGCTTACCTTTAATCTTTTGTTTTCTTTATTAATACCAAAGATTTATTTGCTTTGAGCTGTCTAAACCAGAGCTACCATAGCTCATACAAGAGCATTAATCTTTGTTCTCTGCAACTCCATTTCTATAAACTGGAGGCAAAGCAAAGAAGCAAATAGATTTTCAAGTGCTTACAGAAAGTAAAATAAACACATTTCTTTCCAGATTCTGGGGTAGTCACTGAATTAAGGTGTGAGAAAAAGTATTTTTCTCCCAGCAAGCTGCAATATTTCATTTCAAGAATAGTTTTGAAGTAAGTCTTTATTGATTTAGATTTATTTTTTTAAAATTCATCTCCACAAAATTTATTATCAAGAGGCAACTTGCTTTATTAAAATGTCTCCTTCCAGAATACTGAACACCAAACAAGGATTAAAACAATCAATCAGCAGAATCATTCATCATGTTGATGAGTGTCAGAATTTGGCAATGCTGGTGGAATTAGAGCTTAAGCTTCAAACTGAACCAAACCAGTTGTTAGCTACAAACATGTTACAACGTATATTACAAACCTTAATTAAACTTCTTAATTTCTTGCTTGGTTTAGTTGGAATGATAATTAATGGATGATTAATAACAGGATGGTTAATTGCTGTTTTTCCTCACTTCTTCACAAATGTGTGTCCTTTTTTAAAGACAGTATTTCATGTAACATCTATTGCATGATTCTGAAGCCCTGATTTATTCTTCCTACCAAATTAGCTTATTAGAAATGCATGACAAATTGGTAATTACCATCAGCTCTGGGCAAAGCATGTCACACATTCCAAAGTACTACTTAAATCTGTATTTTTCAACTTAGCTTTTGCAAATGGAAAATTTCAAGAAGAAACAAAAAAAATGTCAATACAAATAACAAAAATAATGACAATGATGAATACTGTAGAAAGATACTAAACCAAGCCATGTGACATTCATTATAACCTTTGCAATTAAGACTATGTTACCTACCAGAAAGGAATAATTAATTTCAGTGTCTTAAACCAACACATTTGAGCATGTGAACTACAACAGTGTACTAACCAGAAAGCCAGGTGCTAAACATCTTGTGTTAACTCTTCTGGTGAATTTAATAGAAGCTTTAGAGGCTTAGAATCAGCTGAAAGGAGCCCATGAGATGTCAGCATTATTCTATTTTCTGGAGTGGTAGGTGTATTTCTGTCTCTTAGGACTGATGTTGGCTTAGTAAAGCTAATCAGTGCACTCTGAATTTTTACTCTTTTAGTGTAAACATGTTGAATATTGATAAGAAGCTTTGTTTCTTATTCCATTGAGATCTAATAGAATTTTGAATAAACAAGTTTGGGGTTTTGTTTGTTTGCTTAGGTTTTTTGTTTTTCTTGTTTTCTGGAGGTAAAACTATTCTCTTTGACCTTTTTCAGACCATCTTCTTATTTGGCTTACTGGATCATGAAGCTATCTGATAATCAGCTAATATTATGGAGTGTTTGTACACTATGATGTATCATTAAGGGGGAATGACTTTGATCTAAAAAAGTGTAGATTTAGATGAGATCTTAGGACAAAGTTGTTCCCTGTGAGGGTGGTGAGGCGCTGACACAGGTTGCCCAGAGAAGCTATGGCTGCCCCAGCCCTGGCAGTGTTTAAGGCCAGGTTGGTCAGGGCTTGGAGCAACTTGGCCTAGTAGGAAGTGTCCCTGCCTGTGGCAGGGGATTGGAACTGGATGAGCTTTAAAGCTTCCTTCAAACCAAAATCATTCCATGTTTCTATGAGTCTTTGATCACTCAATATACCATTATGCATTTTCTGGCATTTTAAAGTACTCTTTTCAGGATAATGATTCTTCCTGAAACTCCTGTGTGCATTTCATTGTATGAATATACATTTAACATTTTTGCACATATGTTTTTCCTGACAAGAAATCTTCAAGAAACTTTTGTCTTAGCAAAATTGATCTTACCAGATCTTATTCTATGCAGGATTTGATCTGGTGGAGGTATACGCGTGTGTGATTTATTCAGGTTACAGTATTAATGCTATTTAAATTAGAATCAGTGTTTTAACATACAATTAAAAGTACTATTTATGCTGTTGTAAACAAGATTTGCCATATGACTTTTAAAATGAAATCTCTGTCTGCTTGTCAATATGGAAGATGAGTTATCACTTTTCATACACAAGACAGTGGTGACTCTAGAGGTAGTGGTGTTGTTCCAACATGGGCAATTTTTATCTATTTTCTTAAAATTTAAATTATGCTTTCCAATCATTAAGATGTTTTTTCAAATATCCTCTAAGCTATTGAATAGTGTTTCTGCTTGCTATGGATTGAGTAATGTGTTCTGCCTCAAACAGGCCTAGATTTCAGTTGTAGAAAACTAATCTGCTAAACATTTTTTTTTCTGTGGTATCATTAAAAGTGCATTATTTTCTGCCCTAGGTAGCTGCAGTAACCATGGTACTGTTGTTGCACTAAAGGTACAGTACAACAATTTCTGTGGAATGACAAATGTTGAATTTTAATGATCCTTCCTTTAAGTTGGGAAGCGCTTTGGAGTAGGTATCCTTCAAGATGAAAGCTAGTACAGAAATATAAGCTATTGCTATTATGCTTTGAATTAATCATTTGCTGTTCCCTCCAGAATGATGCAGAGAAACATCTTATTATCTATTTTATTTGCAACCTGAAAAGAGAAAGAAACCTTCCCCTCATAAAATAGAATAAAGCAAAGAAAAATATAAGACTCCTTCAAATCTGAGGGAATAAAAAATCAGTTTCATGTTAATATATATAGCTTTTATCATGTATTTCTTGAAATTGATATTCATCTGAAGGAAAGAGAACAAGTTACAGAAACAAGATTGAGTCTTTGATTATTAAATATTACTAGGAACAGATTCTGACTGGGTAATGTCTGTGAGCACTGAAAGCAGAGAACTGAGGAGAGAAACTACCACCTGCTTAACACCACTAGATTTCCATGAGCTGTTATCATAATGCACAGTAATCATGATAGTCAAGATGCAGACACTTACTTAAACTTCACTGCACTGTGTGAAGAGCAATAAATTTATACAAAATGAAAGTAGAAATTATTTAAAATTAGGCTGGATAGCATTTTCATGCAAGTGATAATAAAACCTATGTGTATGGGTGCACTGATAATTAACACTTCTAAATCACTCAAAGGGGACCTTATTTCAGATGTGCACTGGTGCACACATAAGGTTACATATATGTATCTGTTATTAATGGTATGCAAAGCAGTCTTTGTTTATTTGATTTTTGTCTCAGAAAGAAAATTCAAAACCCAGAAAATAAAGAATTAGCATTAGGCAGGGACATCACGAGCACAGAATAACCGAAAAATACCATTGTTTTGTACAAATGACCAATAAAATAATTTTTGCCATTCCACTGAATTTATAATCTGAATGTGTGGAAATTCCGATGAGGAGTCAAGAAGCAATGAAGTAAGTGTTGAAGAAAGGTTTGGTGGTCTGAGGACTTTGGCAGCAAAATTGTTACTAGCCATCTAATAATGTACTTGGTGTAATTTATTACGGTTCCCCTAGGACAAACAAATAGTAACTTCATGAGAGCTTTTTCAAATCTATAATTGCTTCTGCTTTCTAATTTTAGCCACAGAGCTAAATCACTACTGGGTTGGTATTTTTTCCTACTCCTAATTAACAAATCTTTACAAAGACAATTTTAGGAATGATTGCTTCTGAGCATGACAGAGAATGATTTCAGCCACCTGTTACAGTAGCAGCAAGGAGATTATATACTTTGTGTTGGCAGTGGTCAACTGTGATGGCATCTGAAACTAGAAAATAGAATTATATTTTCCCACCCAAATATTTGTAGAAGTTCTACTATAGACTAAGTCTTTGACATGCATCTCTGTCCATGAATTACCCAAATCAACGATTTCTTATCTCTGGTGTTCTTAGAGGCAATACTCAGGCAAAGCCTGTTCAGACAGGCAAAAGAAGTTTGTAGGAAAAAGAAAGATGTTTTTTGTTATTATACAGTCTGCTGAGAAAAGATGATTGCCTCAGCCGTTTTATCCAGCAGCTCACATGAGAACTAGCGGTGGCGTAGGAAAGAAGCACAAGCAGAGGTCTGAAGAGCTTCCGTACTACCTTAATTGAGAATTGTAAAAGAGTCATTGTGATTTTCTTTTTAGATCACTTCTTTGACTGATTCAAGGCCAATGGGTCTAATTACAGACATCACAGTGGCACAGAGGCTAATCTATACCACATACTCCATCACAGCAGCTATCAATTACTTGAAGAGTCTTGAATTTTTGGGGCACAGGAAAATCTAAAACATCTCTCTAGACCTGCTCTTCCATTCTTTGAGTGTTGTAATGTATGTATGTTGTATATAAATGTGGCATAAACATATGTGTTGCTAATATATAAGCAGCTTTAGAGACTTTCTAATCTGAGGCTTTCTATTTCGAGGAATGTTTCAGCAACAGGTGTCTTTCATGGTGTTCTGATGGAGAGAGATCTCTGGCCTTTGACTTCAGTTATATCTAAGATACAGTTTTAAACAGGTATGTTGATGTATCAGTGATGACTTGTACAGATTTAATGAGGAAAAAATGAAATCATAAAGGAAAATAAAAGTAGCAGAAACCCATTGGCTAGATCAGTCAACATCTGAACTATAGTCACATCCTGCCACACAGACATATATTTTGTACTTCTTGCAAAGTTATACCAGAATCAGAATTTCTGTCTTGCTTTCTAAATGGACTTCAGTCACTCCTGTGCTAGACTCCACTTAGATCACACTCCTTTAATATTTTTTTGAGCAAGCACCTTCACAATATGTATACAATGCAAGAGTTGTCGTGGTTTAAGCCCATCCACACGGTCACTCTCTCCTTCCCCCCCCCCATGAGTCTCCCCCCCCACCAAGCTACCAGAGGGATGAAAAGGAGAATCGAAAAGAATACAAATCCCACGGGTTGAGATAAGAACAGTTTAGTAACTAAGGTATAGCACAAATCACTACTGCTACCACCATCACCAATAA